>JAODOY010022947.1:30707-48582 GCA_025399855.1 Forbesichthys papilliferus
CCCCCCCCCCCCCCCCCCCCCCCCCCCCCCCCCCCCCCCCCCCCCCCCCCCCCCCCCCCCCCGCGAGCGGGAGTATTGGGAATTTGGATACATTACTATATAGAAGTGAACTCCACAATCTTTATATATATATATATATAATAATATTATTATAGGCAGGACAGGTGTAAATGTATTACTGAGGATACCTTAAAGGTTAAATTCATATTAGCAGCAACATAATGCAAGCATATTAGCACCAGTGTTTGCATCCATGTAGAAGTCTTCCACTCCAATGCCAAACAGTGAGTACTGGATCTCAGCACTGGAGCCTGAATCAGCATCTGTTGCACCGACTGTCAGGACGCCCTTGTTAGCCGCAATGTCCTCTGGAAAAGAGGCAGTGTACACTGCCTGCACGCGCACACACACACGCGCACACACACACACACACACACACACATACACACACACACAATATACACATTACACTGCCCTGATCTACAGGTGGTCCATTATGCGGTAGCTCTAAGACAGCAAAGTTCGACCTTCAAGCAATAAACTCCGTGACCTCTACATCTACAGACACTGCCGCTGCTACTAACACAGACAGGAAAAAGACTACACTTTCTCAAAATGTATATGTGTATAGGCATGTATTACATATGAGAGAAAGCATGTTATTATCTAACAGAGAGATAGAGTATACTACTCAAATGAATACCAAAATATAAAAATAAACAGAATATGAACTAGAAATGTATTAATAATGTAACGCAGTCGTTTTAAATAATGCATACTGTCCATATTTTGTTCTACCACATAGTATCTTCCTCTGTCCTTGGTTGGGTTTCAGGTGAAGAAATGAGAGGATGGAAAGTTGTTGATATCAAAGTGCTTGGAAGCAAAGGAGCCAAATCACACCTGCTGAACCAATCAAGTTCAATCGAATCGCAGTAAAACTTCCAAATGAAGGGGAATTGGTCCCAAATGACAACCACAACACCATTTTCGTTTAACCTAATTTATATTGTTTTGCGTGTTTTTCCGTACAAGGATCAATTTTAGAACAGTATTAAATTAATCATGAGTCTGCAGAAGATACAGTATACTTTTTAAACGACCATGGTACGTTTATTTTGTTTGTTGAACCGTGCAATTTCCTAATGCCATCTAATATCGTATCAGAAAAATAACACGGACAAAATGTACACACTTTGGCATTCGTTTCCATTTTACATAAACATCTCTATATTGAATTGCATGTGATGTGTTCAGCCCTCTTAATTACAGCTTGCGAACAAATGCAACACCATGCTATTGACAGTAATTAAGTGTTTATGCAACAGAAGACACATTTTCTTAGAATTGATAATAGGGATTTAAAGGTTCTGGAATTTCTCATCATGACAAGATACCAAATATAGTCCTTGAAATGTAATTAATTTAGATGTAAAACGTATATTGCAGTGGTTAGAATGGTTGATTTGGATGTGGACTGCAGACACAGACAAACAAATTATTTATATCTTCTGCAGGCTCATTCATTCATTCGCTGATGACAGAGATGATGATGATGATGATGATGATGCTGATGCTGACCTGATTGCAGATGGGGCTGTTGTCATTGGCGTCCATGACAGTGACCTCCACGGCGGTGTGGGTGACATACAGGCCATCGCTGGCCGTGACGTTGAGCAGATACCAGTCCTGTTGCTCTCGGTCCAGCGGGCCACTCACATACACCTTACAACCTCCCTGCACCAGGGCCAGACCAAACACGCCACGAGGGTTACCCCCTGTGGAACAGCAGTACAGCTGTGGTGAGAGTGAGGAAACACAACACAGTACTGTTGTACCTCCCCGCAAGGCTGTTCAGACAATGGAGCAACTTCAGGTGTTAGTCATTCATTAGACATTAGCAATAGGGACACCTGCAGCACCTGTAAATAAAATATAAGCACACAACAGACAGCTCTTCAGGGTGGCTGCGGCAAAGACAGTTGAATTTTAAAGGCAGGGTCAAATATTCTTGAGAACGCTTGCTAACTTTGAGCTCAAATCAAAACAATACCTCTCCGCCGCGCCGCCCCACACATTGAAATGCATTGTGAAGCAAAGCGCAGTACTGCGGCTTTGTTGATGTGAGCGGTGTCGCCACTTTGTTTTTATTCCTATTTACTGAGCCAGGGCTGTGTGGAAGGATTATTTTTCTCAGCACATAGAACTGTAACCTAGCAAAATGCGAGGAGATAATTGGTGAATTCGACAGAATTAGATTATGAATAGCTTGCAATAGCTGCAATTGCAATAGCTGACTATACATTTAAAGAATGACTAACAGCTTTTTTGAATATAGGAATGGATATGTAGGCTTGTCTGTTGTTCTTCTTCCCTGTCAGGTGAACTACATACCCTCTTGTGTTACAAATAACCATGGAGCAGCGATGACGAAACCATGCTTTTACCGATGAGTGGGCTCTTACTACTGCCCTATTTTTGGACCTTGTGTTAAAACCCCTCATTTGTACAGAAATACAGATTCCCCTGTTCCATTTTGTATCAACTTACTGGATGGTCTCTTTTCACAGAGGAGTCTTAGTTGGATAACAGCAGGTGTAGCTCCTGATGTAATTATGGGTCTGTTGCATTTTGTTATGCCAGTGCACCGCTAAATACAAAGCTAACGAAGCGACCTAGCAAGTAATCAACGCTCAGGTAGACCTCAAATTAATGATATGACCCATGTTTGTGTTTTTTCTACCGTGAAACAAGGGTCCTTATCTTCACCCAGAACAATGGGAGGGTCCGCGAATCAATCACACACAACCGCTAGACTGAGACAAAGCTAGTCTCGGCCTCTTCCGTTCATTAGCACTACATCATATAAGCAACTCTTGCTGAATGTCTGAGACATATACCCATAAACCCCGTTAAGATAGACAAATAGACAACAATATCAGGAAGTGGGGTAGTAGATTTTCATTGGCTGTTAACATTGTCACTCAATCTCAATAATTCCAGCATGATAGTAGTGCAGTGGTGTATTTAATAATTTCAATTTAAGTTCTTTTTTGTTTATTTTAAGTAGCCTACTTATTTCACACATTTACACGACATGCAGTTCAAATTTAATGTTGTAAGGTTTTCCAAAAATGTACTATGTGTACTTTTAACGCCCTATTTGGTAACTTTGCGTAGCCGGTCACCATGCATGTCAATATACTGTAAATACCTCTCCTGTCAAGTAGGCAGGTCTTGTTGCAGTTAGCCTGCGCTGCCTGTGTCCCAGACTTAACCAAGTAAAGGCTGGCTGTGTGAAACCAGCTGGCCAACCCACCAAGGCCCTCCTCACCTGTAATGTGGTAGGTGACCAGGCGGTTGTGATCATCACCATCCTCATCCTCGGTGCTGAGGACGGCCACCACCTCCCCCAGCGGGTCGCTCTCTGTCACAGCACCGCGGTAGAGCTCCCGCTCAAAGCGCGGAGGGTTGTCGTTAACGTCCGCCACGGTGACGGTTACCACAGCGGTGGAGGAGCGGGCCAGGCCCTCACCCATGTCCCGGGCCACCACTTCAAAGGAGTAGCTGGAGCACATCTCCTGGTCCAGCTGGCTGACGGTGGTAACCCAGCCGGTCTTACTATCGATGGAGAACACAGAACGTGCTGCTTCAGCCTGGCCACTGCTGGCTCCACCATCGCTTTTAGCCTCCACGTTCTGGCTGAGCAGAACGCCAAGACTGTAGGTCACCTGGGAATTGATAAAAGGGACAAATGATTTTATTTCAATAAATATCAAACCACTTTCTAGGTGCATTAGGAATAAATAAATAAAACTATACATAAAGCATTAAATGTAGGGTTAGTCTTTATTAAGGACGCTTGCTAACTTTGAGCTCAAATCAACTCCATCAGAAGCTCCGGCCCTCACAATAAAATGCTTTGCGAAGCCAAGGGCATTGTTATTGGTGGTGTTCATTGCTTTTTATCTTCCTATTTGCGGAGACAGGGCTGTGTAAAAAGTACCGCATCATTTTGTTCAGCTCACACAGAGAACGGTAAGATAGCGGAATGCGAGGAGATATTTGGCGAATTTGACAAAAAGTGTATTAGCTTACAATTAGTTTACAATAGCTGACTATACAATGTCATTGTATATACAATAAATATTATTCTATATTCTATAATTTTCTTCCTGAAAGCTTACTAAATGTAATTCATCTGATGTATGTACTCTATGTATGGTTTGAGATTATTTGTAGTTCCAGAGCAAAATGTGGTTGCTGGTTGAGAAACACACCTGTCCATTAGAACCCCAGTCTGGATCAAGCGCTCGCACCTGGACCACTCTAGTACCTACTGGCATGCCTTCCATCACTGTGGCAAAATACGTGCTGGTTTCAAATGCTGGCTTGTTGTCATTCACATCCAAGATCTGCACAATGAAAAATCAATATAGTCTGAGTCTGAACATTTTGTCCTGAAAATAGATAGCTGTGAGCAACAAAAAAAAAAAAAAACTGAAATGAGCTACTTGTCATGCTCCGGAACTATCTTCACAACCAACCTTAACCTCCAAGTCCACCGTGGTAACAGACTCTATCAGGTCTCTTCTCGTCGTGGCCGAAACCTTGAAGCGGAAGGTGGTGACCTGCTCGTAGTTCAGAGGCTTGACGAGCCTGATCAAGCCTGTCTCTCTCTCCACCAGGAATGTCCCTCCTTGGTTACTGTCTGCAGTTTCTCCTGCGACCGTCGTAAAGAACCCCGTCTGTCCCTGGCCCAGGTAGACAGAGCCCAGGGCTGTGCCCACCGCCGTGTCCTCGGGGACAGTGAAGGAATACTGTGGCTGGCTGAACGACGGGACAAAAGCGTCTGGAGGCAGCACGTGGATGAAGGCCGACACCAGGGAGTGCTTGGCGGGCGAGCCGCAGTCCACTGCCTTGACGAAAAAAGACAAGACCGTCCCCTGGAGGTGGTCTATGCTGCTCTTTGACATCATCCAACCGCTGTCTGGCTCGACCTGCAGTAGGCACAGGAGTTACCATCCAGATATGAAGTCACACCTGTGGCTAAATATGACTTGTTTTACACAATCATTTCTGCCGGAGGAATTCTGGCTACATTGAATTGTTCCATTCAGCCAACAGATTGCCTTTATTGATTTATAATGAAATATTTCTGTATACCAGCCTAATTGGTTTGGCTTTTCCCTGAGATATCCCAAATGTGTATTTTAACAATATAATGACAATAAGATACTGTACATGGCTGCATAAAAACAAACATACCTGTATGTCAAATATGAAATCCCTTCATGCAACAGTCTTAATAAACCTCTCAAGCAAACTTACCAATGGGAAGAGAGGTAAAGTGGTTTGAACCCCTCTGCCTTCTGACTGAATGTGGGTGTCCTTTAGCAAGACACCTAACCCTAACTGCTTCTGTTGGTTCCACCATCAGTAGTGTGAATGGGGGAATGTTGTATAGGCGCTGTACATGTGCTGTACAGGTGCTTTGAGTGTTTTGAAGGTTGGAAAAGCACCCTATAAAAGCAGCCCATTCCCCACGATAACTAACTCATCAAAGAACATGGATTACTGACCTCTAGCACATCCACCAGTGACAAACGTGCCTCGCTATACAGGGAGTAGGTGACCCTTCCGTTGGGCCCAGCATCTGGGTCTGTAGCTTGGATCTGAGTGACCAGGGAGCCCTTGGCAACATTAGCTTTGATGCTTAAGCGGTACTCCACTGCTCTGAAGCGAGGAGCATTGTCATTCTCATCAGCTAGGACCACTCGTACAGTGCAGAATGAAGCCCGGCCTGGAACAAATACTGCACATGAATGCACTGCACTGCAGACGGAACTAGTAGGGTTGTTTTGTTACTGTTACTAGATGCACGGTAAGAGTAACACTTACAACCTTCAGTATTTGACTAGAGTACATGTAGTCAAATATGTTATTCATCATTCAATTGTATACCACAGTACAGTACATCAGTGGCAATTACTCTAAGACCACATGGGGAACATAACTTCCCTACCGGTACCTAATTAAATATACGATAATGTGATGTTTACCAAAGTGTCTATAATATGACAATGGTGCTACTGTATTTAGCCATTACAAACTGTAAATTGTATGTGCAGCCAACAAAAGCTAAAGTAAAACGAAATAACGTAAGCTAGTAAGGGTAATGGTAAAAAAGGAGCTATTATCAACAGTACCTCCACCATCCAGGGCCATTACAGTCAACACCAAGTCCTTGTTAACGGGGTTCTCTCTGTCTAGTTTCTGAGCAGTAGTGATGACTCCATTAGCGCTAATGGTAAACTGTCTCTTCCCAAGGTCATTGATGAAAGAGTAGGTGATCTGGCCGAACAAACCTGCATCATCATCCGTTGCATGCACCTGGAGAGTCAAACATGTTCAATAAATGTGTATTTACAGTATAGTCTGCATTCAAGATTCAAGATTTCTTTATTGTCATTGCACAGCATACTGTAGGATGACATTTTTAGCAAAAAAAAAACAACCTCTGTTTAAAAGCACTACAGAAACAATGTAAAAAAACACCCTGGGAATACGAGATATATATATAGAAATATATATAGAAAGCGGAGCAATGATATAAGAAGCGGTGATATAAAAAGAGACAAGATAAAAATGGTTTTACATTACACGCTACATTCAGTTATTGTACATTTGATAAAAATGTATTGCGTGAGAAGAAGTATATATATATTTTATTCTGTAATATCTTCTTGTCATGACTGAAACTGTAATCTCTAGGTCTGATGGGCCGTGACATTACCTGAATGACCTTGGACCCTGGTGGGGAATTTTCTCTGACCTCTGCCAGGTAGAAGCGTTGGCTGAACACTGGGCTGTACAGGTTAGCTCCAAGCACACTCACACTCACCTGGGAAGCACCATTACAGCATTACCTTTGATCTGACCATATGTCCAGATGTTGAAATATGTTGGTCTAAGATGTAAGTCATACTGTATGCTGTATGTTTATCCATACTTAGTCAAATAGAAAATGAAGTCAGGATCAACTTGAGAGACAGCGTCTGACCTGAGCGGTGTTGGTGAAGACCCCATCAGACACAGACACGTTGAGAAGACAGAACAGCTTCATACCCGGTCTCCTCTTGTTGGACAGCCTGACCACCCCTGTGTCGTGGTTTATCGTAAAAGTCATCCTCTCATTTCCAGAAACAATACTGTACCTAGAGGAATTCAAAAGCAAACAAAATGTTTCACTGTGGCAGATGGCATCATCAGTGTGGTCTCTACAGCCATACAACCGAGGGCCATTACAGCAAGAAAAATACCAAGAGCTTGGAAACAGATTTGAAAGTAATAAATAAAACATCAATTTGCTGCAAACCATACTAAAGCCCCACTAAAGCCACACAGTTTGATTCACTGCCTTCTAGTTACATCCTTAGAGTTTGGCATTACCCTCGGGGTAGTCTCAGCCTCTTCCGTTCATTAGCACTAAGTCACATAGGCAACTCTGTGCTGAACGTCTGATACATGTACCCCTATAAACTCTCTATCGACTATCGGGAAGTGATACTGTCGATTTACATGGGCTGTTCGCAATGTATGTCTCCGTAATTTCCGGTGCAACAATAGTGCAGTGCTTTAATTACTACTTTAAAATTAAACATTTATTTTAATCAGTAAACCGTAGCCTATAAATTGTGCAGATTTACAAGACCTGTAAACAGCCTGTACTGCTGTTAAGTTTTCCTCCTTGCAAGTTTAACGTCCTACTTGGTTATTGAGTTACATAGTTGGTCGTTGTGCATGTCAATCAAATACCTCGCTTGTCAAGTAGGCGGGTACTGACGCAGTTACCCAGCGCTGTGTCCCTGGCTCTGCGAGACTACCTTTGGGGTTAAAACCAATATTACAAAATGTTTGGTTTGAAAAGCTGACAGAGTATGTCCTTCCACACCAGTGGAACCTCTTTTCCTACGCCAACCCCCTCAAACAGCACTCACATAGGCTAATTTATTCCCTATCCCCACATAGTTTTGTGCCCAATTACATGTAAACTGTGGTGCACTTTTAAAAAGCATTACATTAAACAAATTAAACAAAACACACATGAACATCTGCACTTATCTTCACTTTACCTCAGCTTGTTGGCATCGCAGTTGTCAGCATCTGACGCCTGAACACAGGTCACAAAGTGTCCCCGGGGAGCTAGCTCGCTCACATACGCCACGTATAACGCTCGGCTGAAGTTGGGGGGACTGTCATTGGTGTCAGTAATGATTACAGTGATGCTAACGTCGCTGCTCAGGGCCGGCTCGCCACTGTCTGTAGCTCTGATGATAAAGTTGTAGCGCTGAATGAGCTCGTAGTCAAGAAGGCGTGCGCTGAGCACCAGCCCACTGCTGCTGTCAATGTGGAAGTAGTCTGTGCTGCTGGAGATGTCAGATAGGATCTGGTACGACACTGCCGCGTTCTTGTCGGAGTCTCGGTCCTGAGCGAGCACCTACGAGGGGAAAAACAGTAATTTAAGCAGCGTTTCATGCTTTATTCAGGAGATCTTGACTCTCTCGTGACATATGCTTTCTCATACTCATAGTCGACGATTTGAGATATGGAACTGGCACAAGGAACCACAAAAATCTATACATTTATATTTACATACTTTCTAGGGTACATTACGTTTTTAATTATACTAAAGCATGCCTGAAAAAAGTAGGAAAATGTAGAGATCATGAAACAAATGAAGTGGAATTGTCTAAGCCTACATGACTAATTTTAATGAAAGATGTCAACTTAAAAAAAAAAAGAAGAAAATTTTACCATTTGGTTTGTTCCCTCACACACTGGATTCAAACTGTTATTCCTTGTGGACTGAGTTAAGATTCACCACATGCTGTCTATGAGATTACTTTTTTTCTGAGATAGTACATTTCATTATGTGGTACAATCATATATAAGCATTCATTATTGAAAATTAAAATAGATTTGTTGGGAAAACACCATATAAAACAAAAACAGAGGACAACATAATTCCATCTCCTGTATGACCAAAAAGCTTATAACAACAAAAAACTATAGCTGAGAATGGTACTTTAAAAAATGGTTTTGTTTTGTTCTTCAAAAATGTTCTTGCCCAAGTTTGCTTAGACCTACAGTTAAAACAGTTAAACTCAAAATTAAATATATATTTGTTCTCAGTCTGTTATTTTATTACATTTTGAGCAACAGGGTTTGCCATTTCTATAAAATAAAAAATGTTCTCAAGATCAAACTGAGAAACCACATAAAGTAAATTACCATCAATAAATATTCTTATGTCCTACCAAAATTCAATTAACTGACTGTAGTATCAAAAAAGGCCATTCGCTAATGTTAGACAAACAAAAAAGATTTGTCTGACTGAATCAGAGGGCCAATTAGAAAACAACACCCTCAGGAGTTGGAAGGAATTCAGTCACAATCAATCAGATGCTGTGCTTTACACATTCGTTGCCTTGCCAATGTGTGCTAGCTGACATATTAAATATACACTGCACTGTGCAGATATTTCAGGGCAAGCGAGGTCACTTCTCCTCCTAATGAATACATAATCATAAATAATAGAGTACTACGTTAGGTCTGCCCAATTTGGCCTGAGAATAAAATCTGATTCAGTCATGCATATTCACACACAAGCGTACCTGTAGCACAGCCGTCCCAATCATTGAGTTCTCAGTCAGCGTAGCGGAATACGACGTGTTCTGGAACAGCGGTGGATTGTCGTTCACATCTAACACGGCAATATCAACGTCCACCTCTGACCTGGCTCCTGTCAGCGTGTCCGTAGCCTTCACCGTGAGCCGGTAGTACTGCGTGCTCTCGTAGTCCAGGGGGTAAATCACGCTTATGACCCCCGTGTCGAAGCCGATGTCAAACTGCAGGGACTGCATCATGGACGGAGGGTCTCCGTCCATGATGGTGTAGATGACGCTCTGCCCCTGAGGGCTGGTGGCGTTGATGGACAAGACAGGCGTGAAGAGAGTCACGTCCTCTGGGACAGTGATGCAGTAGAAGGGCTTGTCGAACACGGGCATGGCTTTGTTTACCACCGTTACCAGCAGCTCCACCTCGCTGGTAAGAGAGGGAAAGCCCCCGTCGATGGCCACTATGGCCAGTCTGTACTCCGCATTTGACAGGTCAGTGTCAAAGGCCCTCTTTAGAGTCAACACTCCAGTCACAGGGTTCATCTACAGTATAGGGAACGGGCAAACACAGTACGGTTATTGAGCACAATGCTACTAAATTGTGAGGGTCAATCCTAAAAGAAAACAACATTCTTTTTTACTAGGTAGAATATCACACAATACATAATTACAATATACAACCTTTGAAAGAGTAAAATCTGGACTATAATATCAACATTTTCTATTTGGAAGAGCTTGCTTCTTTTAATAGATTGCTTTTAAATTGGTTTGCTCTAACGCTTACAAACATATAGTGGGCTGTTTTACGTGTGCAGTGGGTTAACGTGTGAGATTGAAATGCTGTCCCAACCAGATTCCTTCGCAGTCACCTCTGGCAAACTGGCACAGAAGCACAGGGACTATCCATGCAGCAAGGCAGCAAGGCTTCCCATTTTGGACAGACCATTTGTCATTCTGATCATCCCTCATTGCACATTCATATTCATGAAGGGAAGGGTGTTTGAGATTAGGACACATGAGATTAGGACACATGAGTTCCTCACTTGAAAGTTCCTGTGCTGCTCCTTCAGGCTGTAGGTCACCTCTCCGTTCAGAGCCTCGTCTCGGTCCGTGGCCGAGACCCTGAAGATGGCGGATCCTGGCTCTGCTTCCACCTGCACCGCAGCGTAATAGGGGAGGTTCACAAACGCTGGGGCGTTGTCGTTCACATCCTCCACCTGGAGATATAGGAGAGGCGTGTTAGGGATGCAAAAGAGGAAACCGCAAAGCAATATGAAAAGGAGTTGGGCTGCTTTTGCACAGCTTCTTAGACCGAACCAATTAGGATGAGACAAGTGGGACATCTCCTTTCTGATTGGTTCGTTGTTACACAGAAACAATGGACTTTGAGAATCGAAGTGGTTCTTAATTGTATCAGCGCTAGACAGTGTCTTGGTTCAAATTCAGCCATACATGCTAATATCTCATAATGCTAATAATAATGTCAGACCACAAACACACACACGCACACACACACACACACTGTCCTAATAACTCACCTGCACCTGCACGGTGACTCTAGTCACCCTAAGGACTTCATCTTCTCTCCTAGCCTCCACCACCAGCTCATAGCTGTCCTTCTCCTCGCGGTCCAGGGGCACTCCGGTGGTCACCAGCGCCCCGCAGGTGGCCCGTATGGTGAAGCGCCCGTCTGGGTTCAACAGGGCGTACTGCAGGGGCTCGTTGAGGCGGCTGCCGACGGCGTTGACGACCATCAGCAGCGTGACGTTTGTGAGGTTCTCTGGGATGGAGGCAGTGTAGGCGGGCAGGGGAAAGAGCAGGCCAGCGTCCATGGCTTCACGGACCAGAATCGTGACAAGCACCACACTGGTGAAACGCCCATCCCACACCTGGAAACAAGCGAATAAACAAACACGTGGCAGCTGTTGGCATTGTGTTTTTGGCTTACACGCATCAATTACATATTTCAAATGTTTACTGTAAAACGCTATAAATATTTTTCTATCTCTGTCGTTTTTTTGTGTTTTTGCCGGACTGCGTGTAGCGGGACTGGCCAATATGAGCAAATGTCTGATTGACTGACTGACTGACTGACTAACTGACCAACCTTGTTAAAAAAGTGTATGCGCTACATTCTAGACAGGAGGTGGTGATAATGCACCATATAGACAGTAGGTGGCAGTAATGCACCATGTATTGCACACTTTTCCAACACATACTGTTATTATACTGGTTATATTGGCCTATAGTGTTTGCTCATGCCCGTGGCCAGCTAAACAAGGATTGCCTAGTTTTTACTAGTTTTTCAACTTTGGATTTGTGCTTTTTTAAAATCTTGTTACTGCCGAGGCAACTGATTCTTGCTACTGTGCATTTGACAAAACCCTTAGATCTAGCTTCAAGACCTAACTGCCAAACAGCTGCCAAGTTTAAGAGGATTGAGTGATAAACTGAACCATACACTTTATCTAACTGCCTGCGTAGTCTGTGAAGCATGCAATGGTGTCCCTGCGGGCTATCACATTATGAAACTATTATGATAGCCAGCACCTGGGGTGCAGATTCACCCTCCAGAGACCTCAACTTAACCCTCACTCATCATTTGAATGAGCCTTTTTATCACCAGTGATGACTATAATCTGTCCTCATTATAATGCTTCTGTTCTATTATAAAATGTTCACTGATTGATAAATTGCACAGAGACACCTATTACACACTTGACTGTCCTGGATATGGGTTTGTTCAATTAAAGCCAAGGTCACTTCCTGTTTTAAATAGATGCTTTGTTGAAAGTTTCGCCAAACATTTCGAGGTGTTGTTTATGCGATGGCCTCACAGGCTTTGTGAAGGTCTATGAGACCGCAGGTGTGATTAACGACCTTACAAATCAACCTGACGCGACTATAATGTTTGTTTTCCATGTGGGCAGTTGCTTTTATTGCAGTTAGTTAGCAGATCGTTAACCTGACGCGAGCCAGCCAATCACCTTGACGCTGAAGGCGTAGCGCTCTTTGCTGAGGTTGCTGTTAGTGACGGTCACGACACCAGTGGACGACTCTACAGAGAAGTATTCCAGGCTGCTGTCTGCTAAGGAATAGACCAGTTGAGAGGCGAGAGCCTTGTTGGAGTTCAGGTTCGGGTCAGGGGGCTGGTCTGGGTCTGAGGCCTCCACCTTGAGGACCTTCACCCCGACATAGGTTGGCAGCAGCAGCATCATCTCATAAGAGTCCTGGGAATACTTGGGAGGGGAGTCGTTGATGTTCATCACCTAGAACATGTTTTTCAACCAGAAAGGATTGGATTAAAGGCAGGGTTAGTCAGACTCAATAATGCTTGCTCAAATCACAACAAAGCTCCGGAGCGCTGCCCCACACATTGAAACGCATTGCAAAGCCAAGGGCATTGTTGTGAGCGGTGTTCGCCACTTTGTTTATGCTCCTATTTACGGAGCCAGGGCTGGGTAGAAGTACCAGATTCTTTTTTCAGCACGCACAGAGAACAATAAGATAGCAAAATGAGAGGAAATATTAATTCAATTAGCTTGCAATAGCTAACTAGCTATATAAATAAAAAGAGCAGCTGTATTACTACACACAAGTGACATATTAGATTAGAGAGGAAGCCAAGCTATAATCACATACCTTTATAACTACTTCTGCGGGGCTGTCAGCACTCTTGGCAGGCTGTCCACTGTCTCTCACATGAACACGGAAGACGAATTCAGAGAACGTCTCGTAGTCCAAAGCAGCAATTGTTCTAAAACGTTCAAATAATATCAAACAAAACCGTGGTGAAATCAATCCACAGGCCAGCTGAATTATTAAGTAACTTCACATGATGACCATACATACCGAATAGAGCCAGTTCCAGAGTCCACGCTGAAAAACATGCCAGCGGTCTCTTCAATTATATGGAAGACCAGCAGGGCATTGTGGTTGCGATCCTGGTCTGAGGCCCGTATAACCAGGGGGCTCCCATCGTCTCCCAGGACCACACTGTTGACTGGAGCAGCTTCACTGATAACACCCACATATCTGTGAAGGAAGTCAGTTCTCCAAAAGCTCTCAAATAAAGTTCAGAGCTGTATCTAATTAAAAGTACATATGGTTATGGTTTTTGCCACCCAGTGTCTTGTTAGTCAATTAAGTAGGCCAAACAATGAAAAGGAAATCACACGCAGGAATAAGTTAGTAGCTCCTTGGTATTTATTTTGGATTGTGGGTTCGATCCCTGACAAGACTGACAAGTATCATTGTCTAATAACATGTACCTACTCTATTCTTCACACTGTAAATCCCTTTGAAATGAACATCTGCTAAATTACCTAGTTTTGCTTCATATACTATATTCAATAAAGGGTTAACAGTTTACATGGACTTGCGTATGGATATTTAATCCAGCAGCCTATCTACTGATAACAGAAAAACCTTTTATATCAAGCAAGGTCAATAACAGCAAGAATACACTGCATTAATAATGGCATAACATCGTAAGCACACAGGAACCTCTGTGTTCTCAAGGTTAAACAAGGTCAGTCACAGATACCTGATCTGTTGGAAGACAGGTGGGCTGTCGTTGACGTCTCCCACCTGGACAATGACATTAGCGCTGGCTTCCATTCCCGCCATGCTCAGGGCACACACCACCAGACCGTAGGACATGGTGAGCTGGCCATGCAAAAAAACACAAGATAAGTTACATCCTTGTGTTCTGTTTCTTGCGTGTCTGGACGGGTTTCATTCATCATTCTGTCAACAGCCAAATGCTGAATATTTACGGCGTTGCTTTAAAATACACAAATAAATAAATAAAACTGCAAACCTCAAAGTCAAGATGTTTGCGTGTGGTGATGACACCGGTGTGCTGGTTTATAGAGAAACAACGCTCCTCGTTTCCCGCGGCGATGTCGTACACGAGAGCTGAGCGGCTGAGAGCACTGATGGCGGTCACGTGTGTACCAACGGTAGCGTTCTCCATTACCTGGAAACAGAAAAACATATGCTCTGTGGAATAACAACACAGCTTGTTATAAAACGTATTGATTCAATACTCTTCCGTAGACCAATTAGAAGACAAAGTAGGAGCAGGGGGTAGAATAACAAGTCCACAATGTCAGGTGGTGATTGTGTTATTTGTTCTTACAAATACATCAACCAATCAAAACGCAATATCCATATCATAATATTATTGAATATTGACTAATAAAGTTTCTATCTATCTATCTATCTATCTATCTATCTATTTATTTATTAGGGAGGGGTGTATGGTATTGATAAAATGTGATATTGCGATATTGATCATGAAAATTGCAATATCAATATTAATTTAGATATTTTTACACATTAGTAAAAACACAAAGGTTATGGGAAAATGCATCAAAATATATTCATAAGCTATCAAAACAACACATTTTTGACATATTGGACTGGTAGCTTTTTGTCCACTAATGTTTCCTCTTCCATCTCTATTTGTCATGAGCTTCCTCAGCCACACATCTTCCTGTTCGATCTAAATAAAACACAACTACGCCAAACAGCCAATGGACGCATCTCTCCACTAAATATACTGAATATTGCAATTCATATTTTCCACATGATATTGCGCAACGTGATATTGCGATAACGATACTAAGTCGATTTACTGTGCACCCCTACTATCTATCTATCCCAATATTCCGTCCATCCATCACCTTACCTCTGCGTGGAACTCTCTCTGCATGAATTTAGGTTTGGAGAAGACTGACAGCATGAGGGAGATGCGTACGGTGGCTGTAGCCATTAATGGAGGAAGTCCACCATCCGTGACCCGCACGGTAAGGATGTAGAAGCCCAGCGAGGTGAAATCCAGATCCCTGGCAATAAAGATAAGGCCCGTGGAATTATCTATGGCAAACACCCCCCCGGAGTTACCTGAGGAAAACACAGAGGTAAAACACTTCAGTTCATGGTTGGAAAATATAGACGCCTATAATATCCAGATATGACTTCCATTATAAATCAGTATAAATCAGTGTTGAAAAAACTAATCTGATACTCCTACACAGCCCTGGCGCCGTAAATAGTAACATAAACAAAGTGGCGAACACCGCTCGTATCAACAAAGCCGTAGCACTACGCTTTGCTTCACAATGAATTTCAATGTGTGAGGACCGTGGAGCAATACTGATTTGATCTGAGCTCGAAGTTAGCAAGAATGAATGAGCCTGCCTTTCAGTGCTTGTGTTCGCAACATAATCCCCACTTGGGTCTTGTTCTGATTGCTTAATGGTGGTCCAATCACCTGCTAATGCCTTCATTAACACCTATTGTCACGACAGCTTTGAGTGAAGGGTTTCCGGGCTCCTAACACACTACCAGACATTCACAAGGAGGAACACTAGAGAGCCGAGGCAGCCGAGCCTTTCCTAACTCAAAAACGCTCTCACATTAAAGCCAAGACGCACCTGCTTCTATGGTGTAGGAGAGCCATCCGTTAGGCCCATTGTCATTATCTAGCGCAGTCACTTGTAGCACAGGGGTCCCCGGGGCTGAAGATTCATAGGCTACAGCATCGTACACGATGCTGGTGAAGTATGGGATGTTATCATTGGCGTCCTCTACTGCCACCAGGATACGAGCCAGGTCACGGTTAAATGGGAACTCCTGATCCTTGACCTGCAGTAGAGAGAGGTGGACGTGGGTGATAGATATAGATGGTGAAAACAAGATGAGGAAATTAGCTGGGTTAAGTGTTAGGAGATAAATTGTAGCAGGTATGAATGCCAAGAAGATGAAGAAGCATAATTGTCAAGGAGGTGAAGACAAGCCATTAAACATGTGTGCATTACGCACGCACACGCACACACGCGTGCACAACTACGCAGTGAAACATCTGAAAAGTTCATCATTTCATGCTCCATATATTAAAGTACTGTGACTGTAAAACTTAAGTCCAATGGAAAGGTGAACAGAAAAGTTATATTTCTCTAAATATTACTGGTAATAGATTGTGCTGCTATATCAAATGAGAACACCTACATCAGGGGAGGACCATGTTATGGGTTGTTGTTTTTTCTTCCATGTGGAATATAGGCTGTACAGCCCTTTGAGACTGCAATGTGATTAAGGGCTATAAAAATAAACTCGATTTGACTTTGTTGACTAGTTTAAAGTTTTGTTTTGTTTAAAGTAATGTTTTTTAGAAACAATGAAAGAAAAATGAAAAAAAAAAATCGGGTTAATTTGTGTAGTACAAACGAGGGACTTTGATGTCATACAGTGTATACACACAACCATTTCATTTTATGATGTAATATTTAAATAATTCATCATTAATTCACATTAAGGGTGTCATTTTTTTTCTTTTTTTTTCTGTAAAAACAACATGACTATACGGTCCCCCGCCTCCCACGCCAAGAACAAATGAAGCAGCATCTCAACCTTCGTCCCACCCTGATTCTAACCAACATCTCACCATGACTGTGAGGATATGCTGTGTCCTGGCCTCATAGTCCAGCGTGTCTGCGGTGTAGACGGCTCCCGTCCCAGGGTTGACCCCAAACAGCCGCATGCTAGCAGGGTCAACGCTGCCGTAGATGGAGAAGCTGAGGCGGGCCTTTTCATCCACGTCAGATGCTCGGACGCGCAGTAGTTCCACGTTTACCGGCGTGTCTTCGCTGACAGTGACGTCATACGCAGGCTGGGAGAAAATGGGAGGGTTGTCATTGGCGTCGAGGACACGAATGAAGACCTACAGGGAAGAGAAGACGATAGAAAACAGGGTGTCAGGTTCAATTAGCTAAAGGAATATACAAGACCTTTCTTCAGTAGTACACAGCTGAGAATTAGATTTGACCTGGGTAACTTTGTAAAAAACGCAATCCCATTTGTCTAACTTGATGCTATTTTCTTTTGGTCTGTAGTTCTAATTACTTTATTAAAGTACTGTAGCTTGCAAGTACTTGAGAGTGTGTCTCCATCATAGACTGTATATATAAAGAAACAAAACCCCCATGAGGCCATCCATAACTTTTCTCAACAACAGGTTTGAATACCGCATTTTGCTCGCTCTGGCCGTGGCCGTCTTTGCAACACCTCACTCCACCTGAAACTCCCACCTGTCCATTATTATACGATACATGTATGCATGTACTTTTCCATCCCCCCGTACAGCTGACATGAACCAGAAGACTAGCTATAGAGACACATTATATATA
>JAODOY010022958.1:0-22651 GCA_025399855.1 Forbesichthys papilliferus
TATATATATAGACTTTCTTTGATTCCTACATAAAAGATGGCCTGAGCTCACTGCAACTACAGTTGTTCGTTCAGGCGAGAGCATGGGAGGATTTTGCAGTAGTATAACCGTGACTCAGGACCCATTCAGGTCCAGATCTCATGGGTGAAAGTTGAGTGCCCTTATCTCTGTCTACTGAGCCTCCAGACTCTTGATATTGCCCGCAGGTTCTTGAGATAGGGGGACATTGAGCCTAACAATGTAAGGTATAGGGCCCGTTCTTTTCAAACGTTAGCACTGTGTTGCGGTCGAAACTGAGTTTTCTTTTTATTATTGCCATCTGTAAATTGTTTTTCTTACATATGTGTAAGGATCTCCAATGAGCTCCTAGAACTATATTTTCTCTCTTCATTTGTCAAAATAAATAATAAAATATAGCCTAGCTGCAATTGTCAATTAAAATTAAAGGTGGTATCATGAGAATAATTCAATCATTTGTTTTTCTGAAATAACAATGATTTGACACCATCATTTACCATCAGCTAATACTTTTTCATGGTACCAATAAGGGTTAAAACCTTTTTACCCTTAAGCTTTAGCTATTAAACTTCTAATAGCTGCCTATATGGTGTGTATCTTCAAACAAAGTCTAAATGTGGGAGCATATGGCATCTTAAATATAAAAATACATTCATCCAAAATAAATCTGGATCAATATATTTGAAATAATGAAAAAATATATTTGTCAAGTCAAGTCAAGTCAATTTGATTTATATAGCCCTTAATCACATTGCAGTCTCAAAGGGCTTTACAACCTACATTTCACATGGAAACAAACAACACCCCCTTAACCTGATCCTGATTGTTCTTTCTGTGATGTTAAATTACGTTGTAATATGTACCCTATACAGTGTGGCTCACTTGCCTGTTTATTGACTGCAGGGCTAGATGGGAGACGTATGTGTTGATCCTGCCTGGTCAATAGTAGGAATGGAGAGCCTTGGTGTAAAGCGCTCGACTCTCAGATGTCCATGGTTCTACAACGCCTCCACACCGCTGCCTATGCCCGTTCTCAGTGGACTGCCACGTACATCACTTTGAGTCTCCTTGGAACAGATGCCATGATGGCCACACGTTGAGTCTCTCTGGAATAGAGACCATGATATCCACTTTAGTAGAATACTGTATATGTATTCAGTCAACATGTGAAATGGTTGACATGTTTTGGACATATAATAATCCACGTTCCCAGCAGAAGTGGATATGAATTGGCGTGTAAACATGTCTACAAAACATCTTCAGCTCACATTAACCCAGGGATGTCTTGCAGGTTAGGCACATAGAGAGAGGTCAAGATCTGGACTTTAGCTCACTGTTGCTTTTCTATTAGAGGTGGTGAGTCTCAACTTGACTATACCTTCACAGCTCATCATGTATCGTCCGCTGAGTGTTTAGAAAGGAAATGGACAAATACTGTTTTTTGGGTTGTTAGATGTTTGGTTTCTGATAATGCATTATATTAATGTATTGTGTGTGTGTGTGTGTGTGTGTGTGTGTGTGTGTGTGTGTGTGTGTATTAAATGATGGAACAACTGACTTATTCTGTGATTTTCTATTGTTTTTGCTGTCCACAATGAAAAACATTTTATGGATTTTTAGAATGATGCAACATTTTCTAAATTGCAGGAGTGTAGAAAAAGAAAATGCTCAAGAAAATAAATACCTGAAAGCAATGAACAGAAAATTGCAAATTTTGTTTGAAACAAGTTTGCTTGAAACAAATAAATGCATATATATTCATAAATGTATGTGGCTGCTCAAAGGGAAAAGGGGTCAAAGTGTTTCCCTCAGAAACTAAAGATATAAAAAAGAGATTTGTCTTTATCTTTACATTTTTTTACTTATATATTTTATATTTAGAATGAACATTTTAATTGACATAAGACATACTTATCAATATGCTGATAACAGTGAAAGCCATGTGATCTTCTGTAAGAAAATGTGTGTAAACTGTTAAAAGGCCTATACAATATAGGGGCTATACAGGCGATTACATCTGTGTAACCTGTTTATAAAATAACCTATCTACTTTTCAGAGAAAATAAAATAGGTAAATGCTAAATCAACAGGTCTGTAGATGACATATATTTTCCTTCATCAATGAACAGACAGCGTTGCTAATAGTTCACGTTCCAATGGCATGTCCCACTTCTATGCTTTCTTATGCTAATCGCGGCTGACATCACAGCGATCTCAGAGAGATCAAAGCGCCGCAGGAGTACTTATGAGCGAGCTGCTCTACATTCCGCCGCACTAGACGTACGGCGCTCCCGCAACCACCGAGGCGCGACACGGCTTCACCCCAAATGATGCCTAACTGCTTGGAGTTATATATCACCGAATTGTGGATTTACGTATGCGTCCGAATGACTTTTTATTAAAACAAAAAGGATATTTTGACCGCTGAGACGTTTTGTTTTCTTCAACTTTTCAAAGTCAAGCATTCAAGGTGAGGTGCGGTTGTTTTATTCAAAGTGTCGGAATTGTACGGTTGTTAACACAACATAGAAAAACGAATTAAAAGTCGTGATTATAGAAAAGATATATGGCCGATGTGCGTGTAGTTTAAAAACGAGGTCTAGGTTGAAACTGTTGTATAATGCAGCATGCAGGAGTATCTGTGGCTTTATCCTGTGTTCAGGATAAATCATCAGGACTGGTTAGTCTAATGACAGTTTATTTACATACAATTATATAGGGTAAAGTGAAACATGATAATAACGCCATTAAGTTTTCCGAGCGCTGCTAAAGAGGCGTGTTTTATCTAGTTAATCTCAATTAGGCTGCATGGGGTTCCTGCTAATCATTGGGAAATCACATGACTAATAGACTAGAATTGCCAATCACCCACCTACCGTAACTAATAGCTTGTTGAAAGACACGGGCTGTCGAATACTTAGCAAGTGTGAAACTATTTGCCTACAGCTTGACTTGTATAGCATAGTGAATATACCGCTGTGAGCACATAACAATAGGCCTATAATCTGTTACTAGGGCGTTTTACGCACACATTATAAGAGGTCTTCAAAGAGATCTCTTATCACCACAGGACTACCAAAAAGCCTTATCAGATAATGCGGGTCTCTTGCACTCCCGTGTTAACGGTCGGGGCGGGAGAATGTGGGGTGCGCTGTGTCTTCTAGTGACTGTTAGACAATCTCAAATTCTTTAGATTACTCTAACTGTTCTCTAATTGTTAAATTCTATTAAAAACTGACTCAAAAATGTGTTTACGTGAGTGCGTGCATATGGGTGTGTGTGTGTGTGTGCGTGTGTGTGTGTGTGTGTGTGTGTGCTGGGGGGGAACACAGCCCCTTGTATTAAAAAAAAATATTAGGCCTACATCATTTCTCAAATGTTACTCGTTACTTTTCTATTCTGAGAGGTTTATAGAATGACTATAAAATAACTGAAAATGTATCAAATAACAACGTGGGTTTCTCTCTTGAAGAAGTGGAATGTAGTATTGAACCTTATTTTCTGTGTAGGCCTAACAAATTCATGTTTTATATAAATATCAATTTACAATAAGACATATCTCAATGTCAGTTAAATATTATTAACTTTGGATATCTGATGTTTTTAGAGTGCCCCTCCTGCTATTAAAATATTCTTAACATTAAGTAAAAAAATGTTTTGGTTCAGCCTGAAAGCAGCAACAATAAGTTATCAATACTCAAATGGCAATTTTTACAACGATCTTTTCTTTGGCCCTGTTCACAACAGAGTGGAGACAGTGTCATGGCAGCAGATCTTTGAGTGCAACATCTAAACCAAGAAGATACTCGCTGGCTTGTATTTCTGTCCCTCCTGAACGAGACCCACGTTGAAATCATGAGGAGAGGCTCTGGTGTCCTGCCACTTGGTGTGCTCACGGTTCTGCTAGTCTCACACGTTTGCTCCGGCATCAAGTGGCTGTAAGTATATAATGCCACATATAGGCTAGTTGCCCCCAAACCTTATCTAATAATACATGTAATACACTAAAGCACAATTTAATAGCATAAGATATAGAATAGCAAGCATGAAAATAGCACCAAAAATAATAATAATATGTAAACACAAAGCATAATAATATATAAAACAAACATGAGCATAATTTAAAATATATTTAATATAATTCTAAAATAAACACTTTCTCAAGACGTGGACATTGTGATTTAATTCATTTGTTTGTTTTGCTCATTTTGGAAAAAATGTATAGCGCGACCTCCGACCATCACCCCAACAGTATGAAGCCCACCAGTCCTAGGCTTGTCCTCACACGCCTTACATCCAATACAATAGCCCGTGCGATGAAGTAGCCATCGTTTTGATTTCAGCATGTTATCAATCTATGAATATAACTGAACAGTGTATAACTGGGTGATGGGTGACCCAGGCTCGCCCACAACAAATGTGGAACCAACATTAATCAAACTAATTATTGTGGAGCTCTTTGCAGTTTAAAGTTGATAGCAATATATGGAGAAGGCGCTAGACGCATTACTGTAAGCAGACAGCAACAGGCAGGAAAAGACGACGTGTTTTGGAGGGAAACGCAAGGCTTCATTGTTGAGACACTTACAGAGTGTAGTTGAAGAGGGCGTCTCAGTGTCTAATTGTTTTATTCAATGTCTTGGTGCAGATGAAGGAAATATAACAATATTGTGACCGCTATATTCTTACATTTCAAATATAATCCTTGGAAATAGGAGAACAAAACTGAGTGATTGCAGATTGAGTGAAAGGAGGATGCAAGTATATTTCTCTCCTGAAAGAAAATATTTGTTCTTGTTATTTATTTTAATTGTAAAAAATTGTGTTAAAAAATGATTAGGATGTTATAAAGTATGACGTTTAATTCCCAATTGTTTCTTTCTCAAAAAGACTTGAATAAAGCCTTTGTTTCATCTATTATATTTTATTGTGTTAACTCTATTACCACCTTTTATGGCTCAAACATATGAACTAAACTGATATGACCTGATGTGAGACGAATTGAGCTAGACAGAGGTTACCTTCAGGATCAGGTTAACCAGTACGTCCACAACAACTTATCATGAAGACCTGTCGTATATATAGAGCACCGGCACTCATTCAAATGAGCCTTTCGGGGATGGCCTAGCGTGTGTTAAATCCAAGCGAGGCCTCTCACAGACCGTGCTAATATGCGGGCGCTGCGATGCAAAACAGATGGGGCCGTAAACACCTGTGAGTGCTGGGTTTCCACCAGCACAGGGGAGTCGCAGCTTATCATCGGGCATGGCGGGCCTCTCCCCTCCCCCCGTCCCGGCGCTAAAACGAAACAGGCCGGGGCACAGCCGGCGCTGCCCAGTTCTCACGAAGCATCAGCGGAGAGGGATTTCAGAATAAGCTTGAGATCGGGGGCCTAGAGATCGCTCCTCCTGTGGTGTCTCTATTGCATTCACTAGGCTTCAGTGTGTCAATACAAACGCTGCGCACTTGAAAATGGCCTGTGAGAAGATGGTTCATGTCAAGCCAAGGGTATAGACATTTTGGTGCAAGGAAAATGCAAATGCTGGAGGATCTACAGTATTATGCAGTTACTCAGTTTGATGCTGATCAGACATTTTCTGTTTTGTTATTCTTCCCTTGATGTACACATCATGGCCATATCTTGCGGGCCTCCTCTGTGCTTAAAGAGCAGCCTTGAGCCAAGAAAGTTCTGCTGTAATTTATTATTATTCCACAACCTCATATCCTTTGGGATCTCCGCTGTGATAAGAGGTTTCTCTCTGCTTTGATACATGCCAAAATTCTTTGCAACATCCAGTGTTATCTGTGCGTGCGTGCGCGCGTGTGCAAACGTCTGTGTGCTGTGCGTGATGTTAGAAAAGTTGATGTACGGGAAATGATATGGCAAACATACAGTTTAATAAAACTCACAACATCTGACTTGCAGTGTCCCCTTAGCATTCCCATACTATTCTTTTCCCCGACAGAGCAACGTTAATATCCAGTAATTCAAGCAATAAACACATACTGTGCAACTCCAACCAACCATGGTTTTATTCTCTATTTCACCCAGAGCACTGTCACATACGCCCGCCTCATTGCACATCAACCAGACCCAACACTGTAAAATGCTTCCCAGCCTGGTTTCCTCCCAAGCCCAGCTCTGCCGCACCAACCTGGAGCTCATGCAAACCATCATCCAGGCTGCTAGAGAGGTGAAGAAAACCTGTCAGAAGACCTTCGCTGACATGCGCTGGAACTGTTCCTCCATCGAGATCCCCATCGACGCGCCAAAATATCGACCAGACCTTGACAGAGGTACGGGGGGCTAAGACAATCCTTCTCAAATTACACCAATGTGATTGGGTTTCCACACATAGGAAAAATACACAAAACCGTTTCTATGCATTTGTGCATGGAGGGAAAAAGTATGTCTGTATACTTTAGCTGCTGTAACTCAAAGAACGCTAAGTGTGAGGGTTGCTTAACTCTTGGTGGCCACAAAGTTCATGGAATTAGGACAAATATTCCAATCTAGGGTCGTTAGTCTTTTCGCTGCATGCATCTGGTTTTAGTTGAGATTTTTCAGTTTCAGCCTAACAATCCATATTCTCCTAACGGTGTCCCACACGCCACAGTGGATTCTGTTAAAAAGTTGCACAATGAGTTATAGGAAAGCGGCATCTTTGCAGATCCCATTTCAAGAATCTTTTCTGTTTTTAATCCACCATCTTGCATCGTCGTTCTCTTCTTGTGTGGCCAACCAATTTACTCCATGCATTTGAAACAGATGATGAAACAGATATGTGAGACCCCCCAATCCCCATCCCACCTCGCCCCACCCCTAGATCATGCTTCCCCATGCCATACAATTCTACTAATAATTGGCTTATTACTTCCAAATTCCCCGCTATTATCTGACTGCATATCAGTCTGTGGTCCAGTCTCAGACTGCAATATATCTATTTTTAATCCCAGAGGGTAACTTGGAAATGCCATACTGAAGGAGATGGTTCTTTTCTATCAAGGGAAGGCTTTGATCCACAGTCGGCCTTTGGACACGCATGATTCTTCCTTCACCTCCATTTCCTCTTCAGCCTTAACATGTGTGCTCTCCATGTACCGGCGTCACCTCCAATTACATCAATCTTATAGCTTTATGGTACAGCCAGAACTGCGTTGGACAGTCTAGTCTGGGTTTGAACGCTAGATTTTGTCATGTCATTTTGTCATGTTAGTTTTTGTTTGAGAACTGAGACAGGACCTCAGGAAACGTAGGGGTTTTGGCATATGAGATAGAAAGAGAGAGAGAAAGAGAGAGGGAGAGGGAAAGAGAGAGAGACATTTGTTCAGACAGACAGACATACAGATAGGCAGACAGACAGGAGTATTACGCAATGTCAAACCTCGACTATTTTATAATCTATATATTATTGTATCTATCATCTGGACGGTGGGGAGGGTGTTGGAGATATTCTGGCGATGGGTGTGGGTTGGCACGTAGACTCTTGGAAATGGACAGAAGTTAGCTAATCACACAGCTCGACACACAGTCACATAGGGCCAGAGGTTAACCAATCACCCAACTCGATACATAGACGAGCGGGACAGAAGTTATGACAGAAGTTATTTAAATTGCACTGGTTTTAACTGAGCCTACACTGAGTGACACAAGGTATTTCTCTTGCCTCTAGAAACACTGGAATACATGTCTGTATGTTCTTTAGTATTAGAGACTTGCCATTATAGTGCAGTTATGAGCTATAACTATGTATTGTAATTGATAATTGCATTGTATGTTTGCTTGTTGTTTTGTGTTAGTTAGCTGATATTGACCCAAGGATCTGCAATAAAGTAGAATTGAAATAGCCAATCATATTTTATCCAATTACACAGCACAACACAGACGTGTGGGACAGAAGTAGGGGTGCACAATATATCGACTCAGTATCGTTATCGCAATATCACGTTGCGCAATATCATATCGAAAATGTTGTAGGAAGTGCAATATTCCGTATATTTAATGGGGAGATGCGTTTGTTAGTTGTTTGATTCAGACAGAGCAGTAGAGGAAGCTAATGACATAATAAAGACCGAATAGGAAACATTAGTGGCCAAAAAGAATGCCTTTTCGATATCTTATTTATCTTATTGTTGTTGTACCAAACCAATATGACTACCAGTTGAAAATGTGTTGTTTTGATATTAGTTATGAAAATATTTTTATGCATTTTCCCATAACCCAAACCATTCCCATACGTTTTTACTTATGTTTAAACATTTTCAAAATTAATATCGATATTGCAATTTTCATGATCAATATCGCAATATCACATTTTGTCAATATCGTGCACCCCTAGACAGAAGTCAACCAACCACGCAGCTTTAAGGTATAGTCAGCTATTGCAAGCTAATTGTAAGCTAATAGACATTTAGACAAATAAAACAAATATCTCGTGGCATAACACACAGACATACCGTAGCCAATCAGGATGTGTAGGACAGAAGTTAGCCAATCACACAGCCCAACACAGGCTCACCCCCTCCCCATTCCCAGGAACGAGGGAGTCTGCGTTCGTCTACGCCCTGGCGGCGGCGGCCATCAGCCACACCATCGCGCGAGCGTGCACGTCTGGGGACCTGCGGCTGTGCACGTGCGGGCCCATCCCCGGGGAGATCCCTGAGCCGGGCTACCGCTGGGGTGGCTGCGCCGACAACCTGCACTACGGCCTGACCATGGGCACCAAGTTCTCCGATGCCCCCATGAAGATGAAGCGCTCTGGTTCCCACGCCAACAAGCTGATGCACCTGCACAACAGCGAGGTTGGACGGCAGGTGAGGATACAGTATGTAGGATATAGTGTGTGTGTGTTTGTGCGTGTGGAGTGTGAGTGTGTGGAGGTGTGTGTGTGTGTGTTTGTGTGCGTGTGGAGATGTGTATGTGTTAATACTAGGGATGGGCTCAGGTACTTGTATATTCATATACTGTATACATGTCGAATGCAATGGTCGGATGAGGACCTTGTTGAGAGAACCCGCTTTTGAAATCGGTGGGCGTGGAACTCAGTCCTAGCAAAATGCCCACAGAACGATCTCATTGTGAGATCAATCCTGTCTTGGTGTTTACTGGAGATTACATGTTCTCAAACTAACACCCCCCCCCCGCTCTTCCCCCAAATATGGAGCTCAAGTACTCTCGTTTTTCTCTTTCGGGTACCCACGCTCTGTGAAAATGATCAAAAACCACATCCCAAACTGTGACCTGCGAATAATCATGCTGAGATATTGTTGATTATTGTGTTTAAACAAACATTTGTTATTGCTTAAAAACAATTATAACTTCAAAAATATATTATATTAAAAAAACAAAAGATACGGTAACTTGCTTTTTTATTGAGTGTAATATCAAGTGACATCGTGAAGCACATGCAACTTATAACACGTAAAATGAAGACAGGTGCCCTGATTCTTTACTGAATGAAACTGTAGCGCCGGCTGGCAGACTTATAAAACAACAGGGTTTAAATTTGAAAGGCAAACGGGGAACAAGCACCACTTACTGTACTTGAAACATCCACAGTTCAGCGACAATGGACCGGGGAGACACAATGCTGGAGCAGGCAGACCGTCGCATAACAATGAGATGGAACACAGGAAAACACACTAGACACAGTACACAGGTGGAACTAACAATGTAACCAGTGGAAATGAACACCAGTGAGTTCTGACCTGACGCCATAACAACATGGCTTCCCACATGATCACATTTATAAATATGAATTATATAACAATATAATATTTCTATTTGTAAAACACATTAAAATACAAGTTCAGATTTAGCTACACTCATTAATACATACACAGACATTTAGATACGTAAATATATAGATGTTAGGCCTATTGTTATGTAGTAACAGCTATATGTCAATAGTTGATTAGATAGATATATGATTAGATAGATAGATGATTAGATAGATATATGATTAGATAGATATATGATTAGATAGATGATTAGATAGATATATGATTCCGCATGCAACAAGTGAGGCTCATTGATCGGGCGTCCATGTTTTTTTACGACTTCCGACTTCACACAAGTATCAGATCCATATGTGACGTTTTGTGACACTCAGATTGATCGTAGGCATTGAATGTAATATACTGAAAATGCCCAGAGAAATAATTCTCCCCCCTCCCCCTTCCAAAAATCGAATGCCGTCCGTTGGAACCTCTCTTGGGCTGTAGTGTACGTCCACGGAGCCTATAGGAAGTGTTCCACATGACCTCTGACCTCCGCATGCCCCCCCTTTCCCCCTCGTAGGCACTGAGAGACGCCCTGGTCATGAAGTGC
This sequence comes from Forbesichthys papilliferus, assembly GCA_025399855.1. Taxonomy (NCBI): domain Eukaryota; kingdom Metazoa; phylum Chordata; class Actinopteri; order Percopsiformes; family Amblyopsidae; genus Forbesichthys; species Forbesichthys papilliferus. The sequence continues at coordinate 10,349 of JAODOY010022958.1, forward strand.
AAGTGCCACGGCGTGTCGGGTTCCTGCTCCATCCGAACCTGCTGGAGGGGCCTGCAGGACCTGCGGGACGTCGCCATGGACCTGAAGACCAAGTACCTGTCAGCCACCAAGGTGGTGCACCGGCCCATGGGCACGCGCAAACAGCTGGTGCCCAAGGACATCGACGTGCGGCCCGTCAGGGAGAATGAGCTGGTGTACCTGCAGAGCTCGCCTGACTTCTGCGCCAAGAACGACAAGCTGGGCTCCGTCGGCACGCAGGACAGGTGGGGAGCGCACGTGTGTGTGTGTGTGTGTGTGTGTGTGTGTGAGTGTGCACGCTTTAAGTGTGTGTGTGTGTATGTGCGCGCATGTGAGAGTGTGTGGTTTTTAAAAAAAAATTTTAAGCATGTCTGTGTGATTTCTTTTAAGCGTTTGTGCACGTGTGTGTGTGTGTGTGTGTGTATGTCTTTAGAGTAAACTCTGACAAAATTTGCAGTAAGCTGTGTGTGTGAGTGTGTGTGAAACAAGGTAGAAAGTTCAGTATATTCAATTTGACTGAATTCTCTGAGCGTACCACACTGTCGTAGCGGCTGACCAAGTTGTGTGTGTGTGTGTGCGTGTGTGTGCGTGTGTGTGCGTGTGCGTGTGACGTACCGTCAAAGCGGCTGACCAAGTGATGTGTGTGTGGGGGTGTGTGTGTGTGTGTGTGTTTGCGTGCGTGTGACGTACCGTCGTAGCGGCAGACCAAGTGATGTGTGGGCTTAGTTGTGCCGAAACTCAAGACGGTTCATCCAATTTCAAACAGTTTTGATGGACGGCTCCCCAGATGGACGTGTGTCGTACAATACATCTGGCGTGTCAGTTTACAGTTTAGTTCAGAGGTCTTCAACATCTTCTGGCTGATAGAAACACTGCACAGGGACCCCATTCACATTGTTCTTTGTATAATAGCAGGCCACTAACTAAGCCATTAAAACAATTATTGACAGATTTACACAAGTTGCATTTATGTTAATGTATATTTTCTTAGATTTACATTTTTGAAGAAAATACATTTGGAATCACATAATTTGGAGGACCCCCTGCAGTAACTCTGAAGACCCCCTAGGGGTCCCGGATCCCCCGTTAAATGGCTTAGTTGTATTGGGAGGCTAGCAGATAAGCACCAGCCGTCACTGCGACTGGCCTGTCTAAGCACGTGTGGCTGACGGGGCCATTGTGACCGGGGCCCCTTGTCCAGCTATCAGAACCACTGACTAATGCAGTTATTCTTGGGCCTGAGTGGACGCTGCTGATACCCATTTGAGAGGGCCACACAAAGAGGGAAACAGGCATCAGTGCCCTGACAGATACAGATGAACCCCTTACTCTTTACATTCAGCCCCGGTGCTTTATCGATGGGGTTTGTGGTGTTGTTGGTTGGTATTCTGTGAGAACCTAGTCAGCAGCAGGGAGGCAGACAGAGGCAGAGAGAGAGAGAGAGATGTGGCCGAGCCACTATGAGAGAACATGCTTCAAGCTTTGCTATCATATGAGAAGAACTTGCCAAATTACATATTGGCAGTACGACAGCAAAGCCACTTAGGATGCCGTGTGAGAAGTAAAGCAATGTGACACTAACAGTATTACTGTTGTTGTATGGAGAAACATATATGCTGTATATACTGTGCTGTATATATATATATATATATATATATGTATTAATAATAATAATACAAATAATAATAATTATTATTATTATGACGCATGTGCTAATATACTGTTTTATGCTGTATGTATAAACCTACTCTGTATCTTAGTGTTAATAGATGTGACTAATATATTTGCTGTAAACGAAGTAATAGGATTGATCTATGATGAGACACATCACTGCTGCAGTTAATATAGTCAAATTCCCATTTTTTCAACATTGCATTGTATGTGCTGATCTACGCACGATCAACGCGTCATATCCAAATCACTTCAGGACCTGGCTGGTTTTCAACGGTACACTCTGTCCGCTCATACATCATCAAATTAAAATGCTAATGTTAATGGGGGTCCCGCTCGCAGACCCTCCCTGCCCCCCATTCACACTGTGGGCTCAGAGCTCAGAGATGGGGTGCAGTTACCACATTTACTCCCATGGTAGTACCTTGCTCTATCTTTGTCTCGCTTCTAAATATCTGTTTGCCAAAACCCTTCAGCCACTTCTCCAACAGCTGGTGCTCTCGGTGGGGGGATAAGGAGGGGGAAGGGGGGGGGACCTTTCGGGTCACCGACCGGCCACTTCAGGCGGTTGTTATCTGCCTTATCGCCCTCGAAGTGACTTCTAATGTTAGTGCTTGTCGACAGCCACATCTCTGACCTATTGACGAGGCCCGAGGACAGTAGCTAGCAGCACCAGGAATGTCTGCTCCGCTGCGTGTCCACAGTTAATGTATGCTTGTGCTGTCCTCGCTGTGGGGACGCTGGTCCAGAGAACGCTGGTGAGTTCAGCACGGGGACAAACGTCCGCAGCAAGTGAGAAGCGTGTGATCCCCGCAGTGGGACCGAGCCGTGGCTCTGTAAAGGGAAACACATTGTACTTGGCCTAGTAAGAGCCCGTTGCTCTTGAAGTACGCGGACGTGCCTCTCTTTAAAACTGCACATCACGCCAGCGGCAAACAAGAAAGAGACAGGGCTAGGCCCGTCCCGTTGTGCCGCTACTATGGAGTGATATGGGGCAGAAGGTTCCCCTGGCAACACAGACATGCAGGAGCTTTGTAGACTTGCCCGTCCCGAAGGTCCCTCTATTGTTACGAGGCTTGTCCTACATTCCCAGAGCTATTCCTGCTGCCTCTCCTCCCAGTGCCTCCGTCGCCACGCCACTCATTAACACTTGGCCATTATGGAACAATGCAATTAGGTGGACGGGCCCAAGCTAAACAGAGAGAGGGTTCTCCTGTGTACGCAAGGTGATTTATGGCATTGGGGAGGGGCAGGGGGGGGGGGGGGTGCTAGGGGTGGGAGGGGCGGTGCTTTATCGCATGCTCCCCTCTAAATGCCCCGGGACTCCTGGAATGAAGTGAAAGGCTCTCGAGCCTCCGCGGCGCAAAAGCCAGGAGGGGCGGGGTGTGTGTGAGTGACTGCTAGCACAAAGGAGGACAGGATGGTGGAGTGGTCTGGGTGTTGGGCTCCCATCTGGAAGGTTGTGGGTTCAAACCCAAGTGTTGACCTACCTGTAAGCCACCTTGAGCAAGATGCCCCCTAACCGCTCCTGGTGGTTGGTTGCACCTTGCATAGCAGCAATCACCATTGCTGGGTGAATGTGTGTGGGAAAGTGCTTTACAGAGCCTTAGTTTGCTGGATCAAGTGCATGTGACTGCACTCTAATCCGCTGAGCAAAAATGACACCCTGTAAACATACAGTGCCAGGCAACTTGCCTGGCACTGTATGTTTACAGGGTGTCAGGGAAGTCAAGCTCTATCTGTCCTCCTAGAGACAGTAAGACAGTATGAACGCCACTCAAAGTTCCTACTTGTAGATTCTACCCTGACCTCATGGAGAAGCAGAGGTTTGACGTCACACAACAATATCGGCACCCATGGGGGCATATAGTGTAAACTGTACTATTAAAGGCAAGGCTGTCAGCACTAGTTGTTTTCAAGCCGGAACTGAGGTGTTGACGTTTGTATGTTTCGTTGTCGTTTTTGTTGCCAATAACACGTGTTTGTCTCCGTTACCTACAGGCAGTGCAACAAGACGTCAGTGGGCAGCGACAGCTGTGACCTAATGTGCTGCGGACGTGGCTACAACCCTTACACGGAGAGGGTGGTGGAGCGCTGCCACTGCAAGTACCACTGGTGTTGCTACGTCACCTGCAAGAAGTGCGAGAAGATGGTGGAGCGATACGTCTGCAAATGAGTTCCCGGCCCGCCGGCTACGCATGCCGGCCCCGGCCCCTGTATTCATCCGCCCAGCCCGCAATTACAGGGCTGCAGATAACCAAAAGCACTACAGTACAGAGAGAAAGGCTTACTTTTGTCTTAAGCTTTTAGCATGTCTGTGTTTCGTTGCATTGTGCATCTTTATTGAATCTCCGAAAATGCCATTTTGGACTTTTGTCAGTTACTTTACGCGGGGTTGTCGTGACAATGGCAAGCGCTTGTTATTTTATTTTTATTTTTTTATATATGTGAAAACCACCGTCCTGGGTTTTGAGCTTTTTTAAAAAAAAAATTATGAGCATATGTATAAGCCCTGCTGGGTCATCAAAAGTCTATTTTATTATAGCTTTATTAAAAGAAATAATATTGGATTTTATTCTGGGGGAGTATCTCCTTATGACCAGACAGAGACTGGTGTTTGGTGTTCCATGGACAGATGGGGCCACCCGTTGGTATTATGGGTACATGTCTTTCTCCACAGGACGGACAGTGGAACAAAGGAACTAATAAAGGGAATTACGTTGTAATTGTGAGGCATTTTCACAGATGACCTTTAGGACTCTTAACAGGTGTTCTGTGTGGTGCCTTAAATTAATCATCTGCGCTTCTGTGGAAGAGCTTTGAAACAGAGAAAAAATATAAAGCGGTTTGTGTGGAGAAGTGGAGGATTGTTTTCATATTGTCTGACATGCGGGCAGTTCAAAATCTTTATTTTCAGCACATATCTGAACTGAACTCATTGATCTTGTACAATGTCATTTTGTAAACCGCTTTTTGTGGATGTACATAGTGTCTTTTGTATACTGAAATAAAGAAATAAATATTTATAAGCTAATTAAATAATCTTCACCAAGCTCTTTATATGGAAATTGTCTATTTTATAACTTATAGGTCCCTAAACAGAATGTTGGCTGGGAAAACTTTTTATTGTAATTGATTAAACCTTCAAATTTGAAAAAATAACGATTTACAACTTTTATCATACTACGATTGTAAATCATATCACCACGTTTTGTAATAAGTTGCAGGTCTTAAACCTGAGCCCCCGATGGGATCAACCTCTGATTTGCCAAATGCAGGGAAAGTGTTTATTTGGACAGTCCACATTCGTACAAAGGCCGCATTAGTTTTCACCACTTCTAACATAGCTTTAACACTCAGAACACATTGACTTGGGGCCAGACCTCCAATGGCAAAACATGTCATTTACAAAAAAGCCAGAAATCTCATTTGGTTGGATTCATAGAACCTAGAACCCTGGTGGGAAGAAACGGTGGCAGGGTAAATGGACGGAAAGCGTTAACCCTCCGACCAGCCTTGTGCAGGCTCAAGTAGTTCTCATGATTTTACTCAGACAGAAATAATCGTCCCCACGGCTGTGAGGTCACATGACACGGTCGTAATGGCCTTTACAGTGCTGCACGTGTGTACCACAGCAGCACTGCCTAAGCAATAGCACTCAGCGCTATCTAAGCCACAATGCAATACAATGACCCTGGAACTGTTGTTAGTATAAGCCTATGATTTTATGGTGTGTTGCATTGTCTCATATTCAGGTGAAAACAATAGACATTTTGTCAGAATACTCACATCATGTGGTTTATGATGACATGTGATCCAGATGTCATAGGCATTATTACCAAACAAACCCATTATTACCAAACCCAGTGACACCAGGTGGCCCAATCAGAGAGGAGACTAATTGAACAATGTCCTCTATGAAACCAAAGCATGCTGTTGTCGGCCCGCGTAGCAGCTGTACGCTTAGACTGGACACAGCTTATAGTGGCCTGTTTGGTTTGTGGGTAAATAAAGATCTGGGGGGTAGACTCTCTGTGCGCAGGTGGGGGTGGGGGGGGGGAGAGGGGGTGTCTGTCTTCACACACCCCTGTCCATCCATAGCCTCAAGGACCTGTAGTGGTTGGCATTCCTCTGCCTGGCAGTGAGAGACAACAATGTGTTTGTGCGTGTGTGTGCATGCATGCATGCGTGTGTGTGTGTGTGTGTGTGCATGCGTGCACGCGCATGTGTGTGTGTGTTTATTATCTGCTGACTGTTCGCAGGGGTCACCGCTGTAGAAACGCGAAGCCGAGCCCGTCGAGTGAGCCTTTACAAAACTGGTCTCTGCACGACTATAACCAGCCTGAGAGGCTCGGCTGGACCCAAAGGCCATTCCTGCTGACGAATGGTGCTGTCAGAGTTGTAATGTGGCCACCAAAGTCTAGTTAGCCTCACAGAGTATGTGTGGGAGTATCGCGCAGATTTGTATGGATGTGGCATGTGACCCAGGGCTCGTGATTTACTTTACCTTTGGCACACTAAATGCTCGAACAGCAAAGGTCCATCTGCCGTCTGTGATATAGTGCACTTTACAAAACAATATAGTGGGGTAGGTGAACCCCTGACCCTGCCTTCAGTGATAAATAGGCTAGCTTAGGTCACAAAATCCAACTTTTTGAAATATTCAATTTAAACCTCTTGAAGGCATTTGAAATATTTTTCTCATGTTAAGTGTTTCGACCACATCACGAAATTCTTTGTAAATTCTTCATATCCACATCCTGCAAGATATTCCAGGCTGAAAACTATAAGCATGATATTACAGTAATTTCATCACCTCAAAAGATTAGATTTGACATTGGATCAATAGTCTAGCATGCCTTCTTTGAAATACAATTGCTGGTGTTAGCTAACTGACCCTCTGAACAACCATTGCTATCAACCGGTCGTGAAACTATTCAAACGGCCTTCCCCTAACCCCTCGCAAATATCTCATTGGGTACAGTATTCACAGTACAAATGTGTTTCTTCTACTGAAGAACAAATGAGTTAACCTAAGATGAACTTGTCTTAATATGAACTTGTTTTACTTTCTTTCAACACAAGGCTATGGCAGAGTCAAAAAGGAGCTTTGAGCTAACGGGAATTGAAAGGGCTGCTATTTAGGCTCGTGGAAAAAAATGCCCCTTAGTTTGTCTGTTGAGGGCCTTTGTTACCCAAAACCGACAAAACAAAAGTAAAAAAAAAATTGGAACTAATCGCTGGCGAAGTTTATGTTACTGTATTGTTTCTCGGCCTTCTATTTTATTGTGAAAAAGAATCAAAGTATCTGACTGTGCTGGAACGATGACTATGGCGACCCCTAGCCCGGTGAAAAAAGTCTTAATAGACAAGGGGAAATAGTACTTTAATGGAGAGCAGTGAAAGCAATCAGGGGTTAATTTCAGCCTGGACAATATAACGGCAATTGCCATTGTGCAGCCCCTGGTATGGATAACTTGATGTGAATGAGGGTAACAAAGAATTTGACTGGAGTGGTAAAGGCTTTCAGATGTACTGACCCATACTGTAAATGGACTTTTGTGGATCACATCCCCACCCCCTTACCTTTAAATAGAAGCCCAGTACTATGTGCTGTTAAAGGATATTTTTAGTTTTGTTGTCGGTAGTGGAGTTTGTGTGCGTGTTTGTGTGTGTGCGTGCGTGTGCGCGCAATTGTCATGTGTCCTCAGGCATGTTTGTGGGAGATAAAAGATCATGCAAAACCTCAGACCTCAAACCTGCAGATAAAGATGTGCCTGTAGAAGGCAGTTGGCGTTGCGGTAGATGGTGATAATATTCAGGGGTAAAATAATGTCCAAAGATCAAAGTAGTGTTGAGAGAAGATATTTAAAGATTAGTTGTAAAATTACAAATGTGGTTGATTTAAATTACACATAATCTCGTTCACATATAGCAATAATACAATTTTCTAAAATGTTTAATGGGTACCTTAAACTTGATACTTTTTGTAATTAAGTAGAGAAAATTAAATTGTTGTTTAGACAGATATAAATATCTTTATTTAGGGATAGCTGAAAGGGAACTTACAATGTCGATAGGTTCAGAAAAAAACACATTATTATTATTATTATTATTATACTATTCCTAAAAATTATCATGCAGCTTTTAGCCACTGCCTAAGTATTTAAAGATGTTTGCTATTCTGTTAATGTTCCTTACATCAAAACATGATTCAAAAAACATTTACACATAAACCCACCCCATGGACTTAATTGTAAAACACCCACAATCTAAAAACAAAATTACATTTAGATTATACAACCCTCGACATCCTCCAACCTGCCTGTTTTGGATAAGCAGAATTAGCTCATCCACCAAAATTAAATAAATCTTTAAACATGGCACTGCCTAATATACAACACGGCGGTGCCTATCTGCAACTGACCTTTCATGTAAGCTAACGAGAGGATACATGAAAAGAGCAATGGAGAGAACCAGGGTGAATATGAATACAAAAAGAAATCCGTCTGGGAAAAGTAAACAGTGAGCCACATAATCAAAGCAAATCTGTCTGGAGGGGGGGGGGGGGGGCACAGATCAGACTGAAGTCAACAAACCCGGGGGAGAAACAGCCTACTAATTGACATTAGTGAAACGGGTTAAAGAGGGTCTGCTTGTGAGAAGCACTGCAGTGTGTACTCAACGTCTGTCTCATTTGAACTCAATGTATAATTCAATAGTATAGCCCACAGATGAGTGGGGGCTAAAATAGGACTCACACTTTTCTGGTTTCTGGTGGACATGTGTGTGTATGTACAGTGAGCTCGGCCATATCCAGCAAACATTATATGGACAGTATAGTGCATACTATACAAGCTGCCCCAGACTTGCTGCTAAAGGTAATAATGAATTACACTTGCCCAAGGAATGAAGATCGTTGGCAGAATACGAACCCCGGCAGAAAGGCCTCTTCCTCGCCGGCCCCAGATCGGTTAAAATGTCACGGCATGTCATCTGTGGGGTTTCATCGCACCCAGTGAAGGACATCTTTCCTGCTGATAGCCTAATACAAACGCCATGGCGGCCAAGCTAACTGACGTCATAGCCAAAAAGATGTGCATTAAAGCAGCAGCAAAAGATTTAAAAAAGCATTTTTCCACGATACAGTAAGAAAAAGAGAAAATGAAGCAGAGGTTAACAGAAAGATGAAGTCAGGTAGATATCATCTTATTGTCATGTTGTGTCAGTTGCAATCTTCAAATGGAATAAATCTTTCATTTAATGTCTGAAATTATATTTCATTTCAGATTTTATTTCCTGTCCTTTTTTAAAATACAATACAAATTGTATATTTTATTTTAAAATAAAAATCAGTAAAATAACAACTAACTACATATGGGGGGGCAGCTAAGTTATAAGTTATATGATATTTATACAGTTAAGTTATATGATATTTTTACAGTTAAGTTATACGAGATATATTTAAAACGTCTGAGTTAAAGAAGGGAAACACATGAAGATATGTTCTTAAAAGTATTCTACGGTGTAGAAAAATACATTTATCTTATTTGTGCCAATGTGGTCTCTTATGTGGCTCCAGACAAAAGAATACATATTAACTGAGATTTGTTATTTTACATCAGTACATTGTCTCTGGCAGTTTGTTTTTCATTATTTTGGAAGGCAACATGGGTTGAAAAACGAGGCACAAGGAGAAGGTCAAGGCAACATTCAGCACGCCCTTAAAAGGTCAACAAACACACACAGTTGTCGGTGTGTAAAACAACCTCAGCAAACACTAAAGATAACAAAAATACCTGTCGGTTAAGTTATCTTGTTTCCATAACTCCTTCAGCTAAAATTCATTTTCATATTGAATAATTTTGTTGACTGTCATGATATTTTACTTTGGCTGAACGTAATATCTAAGGCAACAGATTGGATTGAAATGCAAAACTCTTCCACCGTAACTGTTTGGCCAGAATCTCTCTGATCTGGTGAAACGTGGCCACGATCTCGAGTCACCTAGATGAAGAACCAAGCAATAGAAACATCGTGGTACAATTCAAGCACATCGAAGTAAATCAATCGGCCCCCAAGTCTTTTAGCTTCAGTTCTATTTCAGAGGCCCGTTTTTAATGGAAGAAAAATAATGGATTTAAGGTGGGAATCACACACACACACACACACACACACACACACTTGTTACAATGCTTCCTCCATTGTACCATAATGGTCATTTTGACTGCAGGTCTCCCAGTAATTACTTCCATGTTCCTCAGAGTAGATGAGGTAATAGCATCTATTTGGTGAGGTTTGAGTGGGAAGGGCGGCCAGCAAAACCATTATGTACGATTAGCACTGCTGTGCTGATTTGATTTGTGAATCGTCCGATTGGAGACACACCCATTGGGACACGTGTGTAATTCCTTTTTACAAGCTGTACATTTTCGAACTGGTCCCATTTGGAAACATCGTGTCATCGGCAATCATTGAACATCAGCTCTGGAACGTGCTGAAGCAGCCGGTGTTCTTTTAATCCCAGTGGAGTCACTCTTCGACTGACCCACTCTCCAGATACAGCCCACCAATTACATTAAGGTTTATTTCATGTGTTTCTGATGTAGCCTATAAACTAATATCATACAGTTAAGTGTGTATATCGTTCTTATTAATAAAATGGTCCATTAAGTCTTTGAAAGTAGACCTGGGCTTGATTCAGTTTCAGACCCATGCTCTGAGGTTAACCCACCCTGTAATTACACATAGATACTGACGAAAACACTAGGCACACTAGGCACTTGGACCCGCCACACTGTTTGACCCAGACACCTAAGCCGCAGGCCACGGTCCAGTATATCATACCTGCCTCCAGCCCGACGCTAGCCTGATTTACTGGCCTCCGCTGGGTCGCTGGAATAGACTCAAACCCCCCCCACCCCCCACTCCACCTCCCTCCCTCCACCCGACCACACCCCTGTTGGTTGTTAAATCTGCACTCTGCTGATTTAGCCTCAACTCCTTTCCTGTGATGACCTTGAGATTCTCCCTCCTTGATCCCCTGCTCGGCCCAACGATTCCCTGAAATTGATTTAAGAATTTCTGATAAGAACAACGTGCGGTCACGCAGTGTTGCACATTCTGTAAATAGTACTCGAATGTTTCTCTTAAGAATGCCTTTCATAATGTCTACGTGTGTTTGGAGAGGTGAAGCCAAACAAACCTGCAAAGCTGGAGGCAAACCAGGCGCGCACACTCCATATTACACTGCCCTTGCAATTGCCCAATTAAAATCATGTTAACTGGAAACAAGAGGCGGCTTATTGGCGGCAGCCACAGATGAAGTATCCAGCGGGATATGTAATTGGGCCGCGATAAATCTTGGTTGCGTGTTCTCGGGGCTTGTCCAAGGAGTCAAAGATACACGTGAACAGGCGATTAGCTCACGCACAGCCTTCTCTGCCAAGTTCACCTAGCTGCGGTCTCAGGTTTAGGTCTAGGGTTGGGTCCTTCCACTGGTGTTCAGCATATGACGGATTGTTGTGTTAGCAACACCAAAACTAGCGGTTGCAGTTCATGTTGTATTGATCATTGATCTTTTCGTGTGCTTGTCTGCGCAGCTATTTAATAAACTTAAGGTCCAGATGTGCTTTGAATAGCCCGGAGAATTGTAGATTTAAATAACAATGTATCAAAGCACTGGTTAGCTGCTTGTGATTGTGTTTATAAATAGTGTAGATGTACTAAATGTCACTTTAATAATATAAAGAATGTGGAATTTTTTTTTTTTCTTGGCATATATAAACCAACTGAGCATCAATCTAAATAAAATATACAAAATTGCTTCATTATCTCTGTTATTAGAACTGATTTAGAACCTAGCAGGGCCTCTGTTTATCCACAATGCATTCTGCTTCTTCTCAAACAAATTGTTACCATTTGTCATTTAGAGTTTAAAGTTGATTCTTTGTTATCTTGTAATGTTTACTAGATTAAGCAAAACATTTTAACGCGAGACAATACATCTACAATAAGGATTTACAGTAAAGGTAAAGTCCCGTCATTCTGGAGAAACATTTTTGACATTTGAACTCGATCAAAACAAAGACATCTATCCCTTCAATGTCATAGAGTGCTCCCTCAGAAGCTCCACCCCCCCCAAATTGGACGCACATGGCCAAAGCTGGGAAATTGCTGTGTGGTGCGGTCCGCACCACTTTGTTTGTGTTCCCATTTATAGAGCCAGGGCTGTGTAGAAACACCAAAACACAAGCCACAGCTAGTGGACCTCGAGGACATGGATTAGCTGCGTTCAACAAAAAGAGCATTAGCTTAAAATCTCTGCCTCTACCTTTAGGCCAGAGCACAGAGGCTGCAGCTGCAGGTGCCCCTTCCCCCTTTATCACCACCAGGGTGGGTCCAGGAGGAGGGCTGTCGTGGCTACCCCCGATGTTTACTTCTGTTTACCTCTCCGTCTCCCTCCCTCCGAGACTGAGTGGTGAGGGAGGCGGAGGAGACTGACGCGCTCATTCATTCTGCAGCGGGAAACAAACATTTGTCCTTCCAGGGCCGTTGCTGTGGGACTGTGTGCGGAGCGAAGGATGGAAGGGGAGGGGAGGGGGGGGGGTACTT
>JAODOY010022979.1:0-24276 GCA_025399855.1 Forbesichthys papilliferus
TGTATTATATATATATATTTATACACATATATATGTAAACGTTATTTATTCGGCCACTAGGTGTCAGTATTATTCTTTCCCCACTAAGTTGCAGTGCAGGATCCTCTTCAAAGCAGCAGCACTGAGCTTTACCATTTCTGTGCACGGGTCAATATCAATATCAATGATTAAAGACTTCCACATCTAGCATGTCTCAAGTATTTCCAATGTGAAATCTTTACCTTGGGCCGGTCGGTCGGCTCAGACAGTCCTTTCATCAGTCCTAATCAGTGTCGATATGTCTCTAGGGAGAAGATGGGTTTCCTGGCTTCAAAGGGGACATGGGTCTCAAGGGAGATAAGGTGGGTGGTCTACAGAACTCTAAAACCTCTTCATCATTGTGATAATACTATAGTTCTTCATATAGTAATGCTGGCTGAAGGAAACAGGATTGCAGTGACCTCGTGTTTTTTTGTGTCCACCATCCAGGGAGAGCTTGGGGTGCTTGGACCCAGAGGAGAGGACGGTCCCGAGGGCCCTAAGGGCAAGTCAGGCCCCGGTGGGGAAGCTGGCCCTATTGGAACAGCCGGAGAGAAGGTAAATGAGAAACATCAGCTAACACTCCATTCTAAATGATCACATACATTTGGTTCTCAGAGTTGGGCTGAGGACCACCCTGTGAGTTGGGAAATGTTTGTCATGGGTCAGAAGAAGATAAAATAATACGTTGAGAAATGTCCTTCTCTAGATTACATTTGCATACAGTTAATGTTTACAGTATGGTTGTTTGTGCAGTTTGGTTGTTTGTACACTAGCCACATAGCGTGCAACCCCTGTTTGTGCATGCAGCGGGATCATAAACTATGACCCACTTCTCTATTGGGGTCATGCCACAGACCATAACGATCTTTGGGAGGTCATAAACTACACTAATGGCCAAAGGTTCAAAAACATGTTGTGAATTTGCTGCTCCATATTGGATTTTACAATACTTACCAGTTTTATAATTGCTTTTCTTTTCTTTTGTCTCTTGCATTTAGGGAAAACTCGGTGTTCCCGGTTTAACTGGATACCCTGGTAGACAGGGCCCCAAGGTAAAGTATGTTGGTGTACTAATACTACAGGCAGGGTATTTTGTTGTACTTCTATGGGAACTCAAAGCTCTTACCTCTTGCTTAGGGAAGTTGGTTCACAAAAAGTAACTTAGTGATGGTTACTATGTCAGAGCCGTTGTTTGCCTAAGCTCTGGTGCTGCATGCATTATGTTTGAATTAGTTTGTCTTGTGTCTTTTTCCAGACCATTGGGATGCTTTTGGTTATCCTCATATTCACAGATATGCTGAATCACATCCACACATATCCACGTATACCTGCCAAGTCACTACCATTGTAGGCAGGGCTGCAGGCAGGGTCATCTGCTGTGATCAGCCTTCTCTGTGTTTTACCTTGGCCACTTGCTGGCATCGCTTTTTGCTGTTGCAGCTGGGTCTTACCACTGCTGTCAACACAGGCAGCTTGGCATCATCTGGTTCACACATATAGTACGCACACGCACGCACACACACGCACACGCACACACACACACACACACACACGCAGAACACACGCACACACACATAGGAAGGTCCCAGCACTGTCTGTTAGTATTACAGGGATTGTCAGCAAGGCTTAGAAACTGACAAAGGCAGATTCATTTCAACAAGTGGAAAAATAGTGATATAGTAAAAATACTATTTAGTTATTTAGTTACACCTGCACTAAACCAGTGGATTTAGTTAGATAGAAAATAAAACATTAATGTGTGTAAGTAAAAAATGAGTAATATACTAAAACCTGATTTTATTTTCACATATACAGTAATTTATGCAAAATGGCCTCATTGTAAGTGTAATTATAATTAACTATCTGGATATAATACACGGAGTGAGACACAAATGCAGTCGTGGCAATGTAAAAATCTACCTCAAACAAATGATCCAATATTTCCAAAAATACTGACACTAATTTGACACTAATTAAATCCTTTCTTCTGCACCGTGTGGATATCTCAAGGCTGGAATTATATCTGCCAGACAGATGATGATGGTGACCAAAGAGAGGTTTTAATATTTTAGCAGCTGGCTTGGAGACAATACCATTTTGTGGTTGCTTTAGAATACAGAAGGCACAATGGCTGCTTTAAGACGGCTTTTTTCTCCCCCAGCATACTCATGATGCATGCACATGAAAGCATTGTTTGCAGAGGCAAAAGTAAATGCCTTTTACATCTGTAATGGTTCAAATATATTGAGTATTGTTCCAAATTGAAAATAGCCTTAATCTTTCTAGAGCTTTCCCACATTTCTTTTAGAGCTTTCCCACAATGTTGTTTTGTGTAACAGTGAACATGCAAGTCACTGCCATACCAAATCATAACTATACTGTACTAACGCATCATTTAAAAAAGGCAACTAGGAATTATACACAAGTAGTTGCATTCCTTTCAATTTAGTTTGCATATTTCATAATAATGTGGTTTCAAATATTTGTACAAGCAGGCTGCACACAGGATGCAATCATTAATAAGGTTAGGGTTAGTTATACCCAATTGGGTTGGGTCTCAATTATTGGGCTTAAATTGTGTTTAAGAAAAATGATTGATTGACTGAACTTTGATGGACCTGCAGGCAAATATGAAAGCATTTTCAATATCAATATATTCTGTATATTATTAAACCTAACTTGTTTATTTCTGTTTTGTATTTTTAAACTAATGCCGCGTAAAGTGGAGCTATAATGGTAAGCTGTTTGATAGCTGTTGTTATCCAGCAGACAATAATTGCCCTCCTACTTTGTCCAGTGTTGGGGCTATTTGTTTTGGCCCAAGCCTCTATCACACCAAAGAGCCTGAGAAAACCCAACAGCTAAATTGCTGACGGGTATCAAAGGGGATCTTCTGTTTTCCAATTTGTTCTCTTTATTTGCTGACCCCTGCCTCATTTGTCCTCCCATTTTGCCTCCTAACTGTGCTAACAAGCTAACACCACACTGTCTGCGCGGCGTCAGAATAGTGACAAGAAGGGGAACTTACCTTGAAGATAATGTTATTCTGAACACCACAGAAGCACAAAGCAGTGCCCTATGGAGAGACTCTCTATAGGGGATGGCTTTATAATAGCTCTTATCTCAGGAGCTCTCCATTTTGCCATTAATTATCTCTGATTGCTGAAGTGCAAAAAGGCAGCTTGCCCTGACGCTTCTCTGTGGACGTGACACTGTTGGATAAAGACTGTCAAGCCC
The DNA here is from genome assembly GCA_025399855.1 of Forbesichthys papilliferus. Lineage (NCBI taxonomy): Eukaryota > Metazoa > Chordata > Actinopteri > Percopsiformes > Amblyopsidae > Forbesichthys > Forbesichthys papilliferus. The sequence continues at coordinate 3,259 of JAODOY010022979.1, forward strand.
TGTTCTCCAACCAAATCTGTCTCTTGTCCTCTCTCTCTTCTGTTCTCTTGTTCCCCCCCCCCCTCTCTCTCCCTCTCTCTCTCTCTCTCTCTCTCTCTCTCTCTCTCTCTCTCTCTCTCTCTCTCAGGGTTCCAATGGCTTCAATGGTGTTCCAGGAGCAAACGGAGAAAAGGGAGCGAGGGTAAGCCACCCTTTGAAGTAACCACTTTAAGTTACACCCCCTATTGAAGATACACTCGTTGACCTTGTCGAGGCACCAAACATATACACATATACCTCGGACCAGCGTCTATGTCGCAGTGCACACAGCTGTAAGGGGAGGGGCAGAGGACAGTGTGAGCCCAGCATATAGCATGGAGTAGAGAGGGGAGCAGCCATACGCCATCGAACCAAAACAACACCACTGTTGTTTTGCTGGGTTCAATTGCATGGTTAATTCCAGATACAGAAGAGTGTGCTTTTAATTAAAGGCTGGTTTGTTCAGCCACAGTATAGCGAGCTGAGCACTTGGTTTAAAGAGTGTCCGGACAAAAACACATACAGTACTGTTTGCTACACGGTGTAGGCTTTCAAACCAGCACGTGGTTAAGTATAGAATCAATTAAAAAACAGGTGAAAACCCATTAGATTTGACTATCGGGAAAGTTTAGTCCACTAGCATTGCTCCCGGCCTGCTGGTATTAAACATAGAGGTAATGAACAGGCAATAGACAGAGGAGCGGGGAGGAGGAGGAGAGTATGGCTGTATTGACGAGACAAGCTGTCGGCTCCTCTCCCTCTCTGACACCTCTGGACCCGGCTTTTCGGAACTGGCAGGTAGTTGAAGCTGCCAAGTGCCTCTGGGTAACACTTACTGCTGTGATTTGATTCTTTTTATTTCCACCCAAAGACTTTCCAGATCATTCTATTTTATCCTTGACTCAAACTATCATAGGTATACACATTATTGCATTCCTTGCTTGAATGGGCTCAGCTCAGTAGTTAAAGAGAACAGAAATCATTGTTAGTCTTTCAGAAAGTACCGCATCTGATGCTTTTGACAAAACAGGGCTGGTTTAGCACTAACTGTTAACTGTTGATTGTCTTTCTTAGGGCATTGCTGGCAAATCAGGACCTAGGGGGCAACGTGGTCCAACGGTACACAACTCTTTTGCTAACTTACCCTTTACCGCATAAGTCTTTCAGTTGTATTCAAATTATATTTTATTTACACAATATGTCTGTTTCATGATCTTGGTGGTTGGGATTAACTCTTCCTCTATCCAGTGTACATACACATACAGTAGATTAACTGTTCTTGGCTAATTGTTTTTTATGTTGTTTATAACAGTAAATAAAACGTGTTTCTTTATCTAGGGCCCGCGTGGAGGTCGTGGTGCCAGAGGACCAACAGGAAAGCCAGGAGCCAAGGTATGGAAATATGAAAATGCTATGTAGCAATCCCTTGTCATATTTGTGTATTTGTATGTCCAGGAAACCCTGTTTACGCTTAGGAGTACATTTGTACACACACAAATAATGTTCTGATATACTATGTGCATGCTGAGTGGATAGAACTCCTCTCTACCCATCCTCTTACAGTTCAAGGGACATGACAACAGAATTGAGGAGTCCACCTTTAGTCAAACAACAACTCAAATATACATTGATACATTGTATATGAGTGCTACTCATGCCCCTAAATGTAACAATGTTTATAGAAATACAAATGCACATTGTCGCTAATATTATAGTCATGGTGTCAGAACAACCAGGAAATGCCCTGTAAGGGAAACCCAAGGAGTGTGGAGATGTGGTCTTTGCTCAGATGTAGTCTTAGCTTAGCGGCAAATTATAAACAATTACTTTCAGTTAATTACACCAGCATTTGTGGGCATGTTTGTGCACATAGAACACATTTACAAGTAACAAATGACACAAGTTCTAAAGATCTAATTCCCATGCATTGTTTCTTCTTTTGCATGAAGTAGTAGCCGACACACCCACATGTGGCCAGCTAGCAATGCAAACTACGGCTCAGTGTGTTTCTGTCTAAGTCATGGCCGTGGCCAGAGATGCTATATGGCTAGTGTAGCTACAGATCTCTATTCTAAAAATAGAGTTCATTGCATAGTCCACCACCAGTGTATAAACCGCAGGGCTGCAGAAAGTGTACATAATCAATGTGTGAACCGTGATTCGTAGTGGTGAAGTTACAGTACGGTAATGATACCATTGTGTTTGATTTGTGTCCTCTCAGGGTACTTCAGGCAATGACGGCCCACCTGGTGGACCTGGAGAGAGGGTAAGTGCTGCTCTTGGCAACTATTGATCCAGAGCTCCACTCCCATGAGAGGCTGTATTGGTAAATAGCATAGGCTATTGTACTCTTACTGGCTCTTGCACAATAATGGCAAATAGCAGTGATTAACACTGTTGTCATTTCAAGTTGGATTACAGTGACCTACAGTAATGGCACTGGAGGTTTCAAAATAGTATTACAGCACAGTAGGAAAAATGCTGCTGTTATCACTGGAAATGGATTTGCCATGTCCTAGTGAGAGACTCAAAGAGTGCAGTTTGACCAGATGACCTAATTATAGTGTTTAAAATGCTTGCGCTGTATATTGGGTCACCCTGCTGTTGTGTTCATTTCATGTTTTTTAGTTTGATGGTCCCGGTCAAAAATCGATGATTTTATTAGTAAAGAACATACATAATGTAGGCCCAAACTATGGCAAGCAGTTTAGACATTAATTCTTCAAAACTAGTAACTATTTTAAATATACTTATTATTTAGTGACTCTTCCAAAGGCTACTAATATATTTAGAATTGTACAGTACTATAGCTACAGTATATTAGATACCAGACTACTTATTTATTAGATACTAATAATGATTTAAATAGTTAGTATATACTTCAGTAATTACTATTATCTATTCCATCCTGTCCGTTCTTACTGGTAACAAATTGCTGCTATTAATTATTGAAATAGTTGTTTTACAAGTAACTATTCATTGAATACTATCAGTGTTTACTCAGGAATATTATACTATTTACTTATTGCTCCTTCAAAAAGTAATGTTTCCACGGTTTATTTTTAGCTATATGGGCATGCAATTTCAGAGAAAGCATTAGTTCCTGGTTTTAGATAAATAATCAATATACAATCGAGACATGCTAAAATGTATTTACCAGAAATCATAAAATGAAATAGTAGTTATATTCCGGTCTAGGCTGTGTGTAGCCTATGATTTAAAGTAATTACATTTTAACATGTCTTGATTATATTGATTATTTATATTTATATATATAAAGACAAGGTGTGTCCATCTGCTGAGTGGGCATGTGCCTGAACTCAGTTTTATACACTCATTGTAGTCTCACCCATTCATTCCTAATGGCCAGTCATTTCTGACCGAGAACACCATGGCATACTGTAGGTGTACAAACGTTAAATGAAACATCCAAAATGTGATGCAAATGATCAAAAGGTATATTGTGTTTGATGCCCTGTGTGGACAAAGTCATGCAACCTAATAACAATAAGATAAACATATCAACATTTTCAAAGTGAAAACTATATAATTTGTCATATTTGACCAGAACACAACAGGAGGGTTCAGAGGTTACGGTTACATTTCTACTTGCATCTATGTTTTCATTCATTCCCATCATTGTATTTCACCTCAAGGGACCTCAAGGGCCACAGGGACCAGTTGGCTTCCCTGGACCTAAAGGACCCAACGTAAGTGTGTTCCGTCAGTCAGTGCATGCTCATGTGGACACTGGGTCAAACCCTATTGAAAAATGGATGCGCATTTGTGAGCTGATGTTCACTGTCTGCCTGGCCATCTCATAGGGCCCACCAGGAAAGGACGGGCTGCCCGGTCACCCAGGACAGAGAGGAGAAACGGTACGTCCATGGACCAATTATGGTGGGCCGCATGTCATGCTGTCAGTCATTGACACCCTGTATAAGTCAGAGAATCTCCTGGAATATACAGTATAAGAATATGACATATACTGAAGATAGCAGGATGAAAATACGATATTCTTTCTATTTTATTCCTATTTTTTAACTTACATAAAAATGCCGCTGTCTTTTATAAGCCTGATGTTAAATATAGTAGTAATGAATGCAAAAAAGTGAATAAACAATTAATTAATCAAACTTACTACGTACAGTTTGTGCTCCAAATATATACATTCATATTATTTGTATGTAATTTTTTTTTTTTAAATCCAAATCTGTTATGACTTGAAGACTCATAGCTGTACTCACAGATTTACAACTGCTACATATTTATATTGGAGACATAGAAATATATCAACAGCCTACGGCCCATAGCACATACCTGTCAGAGAGATCAAAGACAACAAGACCTCAAGTGAGAAAGCAGGACCTGAATTAGTCATTAGACATGCTGTGCACACAGTATTCATGTTATGTGTGTACTTACCTATTTAGGGCTTCCAAGGCAAGACTGGACCCCCCGGACCAGGCGGCGTGGTTGGCCCACAGGTAAACTTACTACTACAGTATCTATACAATAGAGGTGGAGCCAAAACCAAATACAGCATTCGGATAAGCACAAATAATGGGTCATGTTTTTTCAATTATTTCTGTTCGAGGAAAAAAAAAAACAGTTTCTGTTGTTTATAATATGAGTGCGGTGGATACTTGTGCTCCACCTGCTTTGCAGAATAAAAAATAAATAAAAGAAACATTAAGCATGCATGCATAAAGGAATACAATAAATATACATAACATGATACTGAAATTACATACATTAATAAAAATGGTTAAAGGAATCAGATGATAGAAATATAAGAGACATTTAAACCTTATCCTTTTTGTTGCTATATCAGAACTTCAGCCCCATGCGTATAGCGCCATGCTAATCTGGTGGAGAAAGTGCATATTCCAGTAGCAGTTTAGTTATCAGTACATGTCTTTTATGGAGGATTATATCCACTTGTACCCACTAACTAACCTCAGTGTAGGAATTACCAAGAATCCCTCGTACGCATACGAGGGTGCTGTATAGCCTGAGGTATACAGACCCTGCATGTATATTCACCAAAACAACTACAGACTATTAGACAATACTTGTTTGGTGGGATTGATACACAGACAACAATTTGTCTCTGTGATCACTGTTCCAAACAGGCCTGCCACAGGTCTCAGATATTTAGTGATTAGTGATATTCAGCTATAGGTAGGGGGTTCCATAGCTTGGGGGCATAGTTAATAAAGGCTGCATCGCCTTAAACCACTGTCAGATTACCTTAGTGCAGATGGGGGTATGTAGTTGACCATTGCTTGAGTGATATAGCTTGGTCCTAGCCCATGTAAGGAGAAGGACCTTAAAATGTATTCTGCATGCTACTGGTAGCCAGTGCAGGTCGGCCAAGACTGGAGCAATATGTTCTCTCCTCTTAGTTCTTTATAAAAGCCTAGCAGCAGAGTTTTGAATGAGCTGTAGTCTCGCTGGTGAACAGCGAATTACAGTATTCGAGTCGGCTAGACACAAAAGCGTGAATAAGTTTTTCGGCATCTTTTTGATTTAAAAATGATCAAATTTATGTATATTTCTCAGATGAAATAATTATAGTTTCACTACCCTGTTGATGTGAGATTTAAAGCTTAGATCTGAGTCCAACACAACTCCAAGACTGGTAACCTCCGATTTTAGCCAGGGCGTTAGTTTTCCTAGATTATTAGCTGACATTTTCCATTTTGCTTTAGGGCCGACAAGTAGGATTTATGTTTTGTCCTCATTTAACTTTAAGAAGTTATTACTTAACCATTTATTTATTGCCAAAAGAGAGTCAGTAATGCTCTTTAAAGCAATATAGCCTATAGTACTATAACATCTACTAAGATCTACAGAGGGACATTTTACTGGTGTTACAAGTTTATGGATAGTATTTCGATTTGCAGTTTGATAGTGTTTATAATCCAATGCCTAATTCCATTCCTGGAAAGCGCATATTTGTTGGGCCGACTATCTTTCATGGGCTATACCTTTTAATGATCAGGAAATACATTTGTATACAGTTCATTCCACAATGCATTCTTTGTATCATCCCTCCTTTGTCCCCAGGGCCCTACAGGTGAGACTGGACCCAGTGGAGAGCGAGGTCACCCAGGCTCTCCTGGCCCACCAGGTGAGCAGGGTCTGCCCGGAGCTGCAGGAAAAGAGGGTGGAAAGGTAAGTGTTGTGTTGTTTAATCACACCCAATTAAAGGCATACTTCTCAATTGGGGTCCTTAATTAAAACCCACCTCCTACACACACACACACACACACACACACACACATATAACATACTCAGACATAAACATTGTCCTGAGAAATATGGTGTTTCTGGGGGTGCTATAAAACAAGCAAGTTGTCTATCTTTAAATGTAGAGTCAGCTATGGCAAGCTAAATGAAAGCCAAATATCTCAGTGCATTTCACTATCTTAGCGATCTATGTGGGTGTTAAAATAATCAGATAATTCTACACAGCCTTCGCTGCATACATAGGAGCATAAAGAAAGTGGCAACACCGCTCACAAGAACAACCAAGCTGTACTACTAAGTCAATTTCAAATGAATTCCAAACATAGAATTAGAAACAAAGGTACTCATTACTACAATGTACATTGCAGTTATGATCAAGTAGCAAGTGGACATTTACATTTTAGTTCATTATAAAACATTTCAGAAATATTAATAGATGAGCTAAAGAAGGTTTCTTCTATTGATAAGCTTCTCCTCGTATATTTTATGTAAACTGAATGATTTTGTTTAGAAAGTGTAAGCACTATGGGAAAGCAATCACATCTTTCATCCATTTTCTAGCCTTTGAATAATGTCTGTTGTCTATGAAGCTGATTAATCTGATTAAGCCTGGTTCTTGGTGTGACCACATTTTTTTATTTAAGCTTTGTTAAAACAGACTAATTGCAGTATTTGTATTTTCTGTGTCCATCACTCTCATGCAAGTCATTCTAGCCCCAACACCCTTGTTTGAGACGTCAGATAAGATAATGTCGTCGTGTGTCTCTGTAGGGTGATCCAGGTCCCCAGGGAATCAGCGGGAAGCCAGGTCCTGCTGGTTTGAGGGGCTTCCAAGGAACCAGAGGGCTTCCAGGGGCCATGGTAGGACATGTACAACACACACACACACACACACACACACACAAACTTCAATATTCAATATTACTTGATTTTGTCAATTTTTGCATTTATTTGTTTGTTTTTTGTGTGTAGTTATTTAAAATAATTTAGAAACTTCCCTCTCTGCTGTAATTCAAAAAAGCTAAAAAATTTATAATTATCACATCATAACAAATTTTAAAAAGATAAAATATCAAAGATAACATATTCCAATTAAAATATAGCTTTAGAAGTGAAGTATCTTCTAATACTTCTTGTAATATTTTTTTGTTTCATCAGATGCCTAGATTTTTTATTTATGTTTCACTTTACTGTACGTTTTGGCGTCAATCACAGCCCCAGCATGTACCTATACAGTACACCAAAAAGAAAGAGAAAAAAAATGTGTCTGAAACACACACCCACATGCGCGCGCACACACATGCATCTTGTTGAGTGTAACGAACTTCAGACCTCTAATTATCTAGCTAATGACCTGCTGTTAAGCTAATGCCAGGCTTGGCGGTAGGTCTGGCAGAACCCTTTGATCATAGATGAAGTGGTTTGGTTTATTAGAGAGGATTAAAATACTTACAAACACCATATTGTACTGTTTTATCATCATTCATTTCAGTGACAGTGAATAAGCAATAAGGATGCCTTCGATGCCTTTTGTTAAGAAACAGTGGGACATTACAGCAACAGAAGAAGCCATTAATCATACTTTCAATATAATACATTGCAAATCAACATGAGCAATCAATGTTATTGTACATCATATTTATGATCGCCACATTGTAAATTAATTGCTTCACGCGCACACACGTATATATATAGATATACAAACGTTGTGCAAAACAGAACGTCCACAAGCATGCATTTTATTCCTCTCTTTGTTTATACAGCGCACGCACATGCATGCGCACACACACACGTACAGCAAGTACATTCACAAGTTTCCTGCATCTGAATGTACAGCACATCAGCATCTCTCTCACACACACACACACACTACATTTCTCATTCTCGAGGAGAGAGACAGTTGCGATATACGAGCCAATAAATAACGTTTTGTGTGCCCTGGCAATCGGGACCCTTCCCGTCTAAAATGTTGACGCCTTGGTAGTGAGGCGCTGACTTGGCAGGCTATGCTTTCCCTCGGCTCCGCACGAGCCCCTAAATGAGTTCCTATGATGAAAGTCTGAAGCGCCGCGGGCGAACGGCGTGTTCCATGCGTGCCATGCTCACTGCTGGAGCTGAGATCCAGACAGTGGGATCTGGAGGAGATGACAGGGAGCTGGATGAAGAGAAGACGTCCCCACCCGAGTGTCTGCTCCACCGGGGACGTATACATGACCAGTGGGCTCTCTGTTCTTGTCATCTAATGATGCCGGTTACACAAGCAAGCTACACATGCACTGTCCAATCATGCTAAGGCACGCGCATTGTATACACTCACACAAAAACACACGTACGCACGCACACGCGCGCACACACACATGCACACGCTCACATTAACATTTATGAGGCCATCTGACAGCAGTGAATGGCGTGGTGCGTTGGCCCACAGCGAGCTACGACTAACCCCACTCCTGTTCTTCTCTTTCAGGGTCCAGGTGGCTTAAAGGGAGGAGAAGGCCCCCAGGGTTCCCCCGGCCCCATCGTAAGTATCCTCGTTGCCATGGTTACCCCTCTTCCCCTGCCACCGAGGCAGCAGTGAGAATGGAGATAATCCTTTACATCATAGTCAAGAACAGACCGTCATATAGGAATGCACGTTTATTGGTATGGTGTACCAGTTTGCAAAGTGATGGCGTTACAATAGCACACGTCCTTCTGATCCTTCTGATTCATTCTGACAGCATTAGATAGTCTCACTATTCAGATACTGATGGAAAATATGTATATTCTTGGCCAGTCAGATTGGGAATTGATTGTATTTATCGTGTTTATGAAGTGTCTGAATAAAAAACAGGGTTTCATAACACTACAAAGGACTGGGGATCTATCCTCTTTGTCCTGTTTGTTTGTTTCTTCTTCACTTTAAAGAAGACCTTGCATGGGTAACCTTGTGGAAATGTCTTCTTACCTTTTGATAGTGTTCTTTATACGGTGATGAAAGAGGTGTATTGCACCACCGTCACACCCCAGACAGCCTCGTGGGGCTACTGCATCATTCACGTATCGCTCTGTCACACCGTGCGTGGCGGGCCCTCGCCTGCTTTGTGACCCGGAGATGTTGCGCTACGAGCAGCCTAATCTATAAATAACTGTTTTTATTTACCCCCCCCCCACCGATCCCTTTGAATCTGTCAAGCCAGTGATGGTTGGAATGCCTCCAGACTCGCAGACTGATTTGACTGACTGACTGACTGACAGATAGCTTTCATCCTGTCTGACATTTTGTCCAAACACAGTCTCTGGATAATTGCACCTCCTCACCAGCAACAGGGCCAAGGCAGATTACATGTGTGCAGATACCTTATGCAGAGCATGCATAGAGAGAATATGCAAAGAGCGAAGAGCTCATTGAATAAGTGGACACATTTCCTAGTTTTCTCTAATTATCTCACACGTGGGGCTATTGGCTGAGAACATTTGATGGACTGTTTTCACAGTTTGGGGGAAAAAAGCACCTGCTGAAAAGAGCTCGGTGTACAATTCCTACGCTCACCAGAGATCTGATATTTTTCTCCATCGATTTCCTGCCAGTGGTTGAGCTGGTGTTGAGCTGCAGTTGTGTGCGTGCGTGCGTGCGTGCGTGCGTGCGTGCGTGCGTGCGTGCGTGCGTGCGTGCGTGCGTGTGTGCGTGTGTGTGTGTGTTGTACAAGAGAGATTTAGAGAGAATAGAACAAATCATGCATGTATACAGCATGTGTCCTTCTACTGTGTGTGTGTGTGTGTGCGTGTGTGTTGTGGTTTTGTTTCTTTGGTAGAAAGTACATTTAGTGAGCGCTAAACGAAGCTCAAGAATGCCGTGACTGAGAGTCTTGTGTGTGGATGCAGGAACGCAGGCAGGCAGGTTGGCACACATGGCCTAACAGTTTGGAACTGTGTGTGTCACAGGAGATGTCAGTCACCAAATGGGCCCGGCCTATGAGTGCCAGGTGGCTGTAACATCAGCAGCTGAATCATTACCGGGGGGGTGGGGGCCCTCCCCGGTTAGCAAGATGCTATAATGACCTGCAGATCAAATATGGTGTTATTCTTTATGTGATTGTGGCCAACAGCACACCTGGGTTTAGCAAATGGGAAGGTAATGAGACTTTTGGCTTAACGTAGGTGGCAAGGAATTGTGAGACCTTCCACCAGGCCTTGGTGGATGGGGGAAGGGGGGCTTCTCTCTGAAAGCAGCAGAATTATATTAAGGATAAGAGTTTCTCCTTCAGCCCAGCTGCTGTCACCACAGACCGAGTGACGGCAAGGCTGTAATGGCCGCACTCTTCTTTCTTTCTTTCTTTCTTTCTTTCTATCTATCTATCTATTCTTTTCTTTGTGTACTAATTCTTGATGTGTTCTACAATAGATATGCTAGGCAATCTGTGACTGGTGATTTTTATTTAAAGCTGCACATGTAAATGCAACAGTTTAAGCCTTCCCAGGCTTTTCATAATTCATAAATAAATACAGTGTACTCAATGTATTGGAAACCTACAGTGAAGCAACAGTGTGTATTATCGGCGCATGTTACCCTATATACAGTACAGTATTGTTTAGTTAATGTTCCAGCCAAGGTGTGTGTTTCCTAGTTTAAGTCATGACATCCTTGCCTGGCAGCCATGCATCACATGTCTTTCTTTCTGGGTGTCAGGGTTCTCCAGGAGAGAGAGGTGCTGCTGGCCCTGGTGGTCCCATCGGCCTGACTGGACGCAATGGCCCCCAGGGGCCGCCCGGCCCTGCTGGAGAGAAAGGAGGCCCTGTGAGACTTTTCATAACTCCCTACTGCACTGTGTTCCTCTTTTGAAGTGGACAGATGTAAGGTGTGATATACAGTACAGTATATCAGTGTGTTAGGAGCTTTGTTTTGACTGGATAGGACCATAAACCAGTCAGCCAGCTACAGTCAGGGCTGCCTGTCTCCAGTGTGAACCTTACATGGCATACGTCATGCGTACATACGTACAAGAGAAGGTGAAGTCATATGGATAGTGGATGGTTCCTGTTTGACGGTGTGCATGTGCTGCTCAGGGGGAGAAAGGTCCTGTGGGCCCCGCTGGTCGTGATGGCATCCAAGGTCCAGTTGGTCTTCCTGGACCTGCAGGTCCTCAGGGACCCCCTGGAGAAGACGGTGACAAGGTAAAAGATGAGCGTTTTGCTACTGACAACAGTACTAGCTGTCTATATGTGAGGGACCATGGGCTGAACAGGAATGAGTAGTGCTATACATAATACATTGTCATAAACTGTCCTTTTGAAGAAATAATGTTTTCATGTTATCTGTGGAGACTTAATTTAATAGTTAGTTAGTTCAATTTAAATTTAATTTAATTTAATGTTAGATTTGGAAACACAATAAGGTGTCATGAAAAGGTATTCTAAGCAGATAATATACTTCTTTCTTTGCTGGTATTTTATACTTGTCTGTCATCGTAACCAGCAATGACAGACAATGTCGTCATTCCTGATAGGTTGTTGAAGAGCCAAATCAAACATACGCTAACATGTACTAAAGAGGGGGAAACACGATTCTCAGCACAAACACATAAACAAGCACAATATGTGTGTGTGCTTTATGGTGGGTTTTATATGCTTTACGTTTATATTCTTATTGCTATAATGTATGTGTTGTATTGTGACATAGGTCAATGTTTAATTTGCACTCTCCCTACTGAGTAAATACTTCAATCAAATATACTTATAGTATTTGCATAGTGTGTTTAGCCTTAGGCTAGCAAAAAGTGTGTTTATGGAAAACACACTGAACCGTGAATCCCAGCTGAGCATCGTTCCAGGTTTTGATAATCATACAGTGCACTTCCAACCCCTGTCACGTCCTCTATCACGCGATGATGTCAACGATGGTGCATGAGGTCGGGGAGTTTCAGGGTCGGGCATGGCTGGGAGCCAAGTAATCAATTAATTGCAAACACTTGCCCAAGGTCTGTGGGCCAATCAAATTAGAATCTCTGGAGTAATATACAGTATGCCACCCAATCATGGTAAAGATAACAGAGAAAGAACTGTCAGTGGTGCATCTTATGAGCTTTTCTCTTTATGTTGCTCTGCAGGGTGAAGTTGGTGGTCCGGGGCAAAAGGGCAGTAAAGGGGACAAGGGGGAATTGGTGAGTATATGTTAACCATTTCAGTCACTTTCAGTTAACTGTAACAGTCCTCCCTTCCCAACATATTACATGGGCTGGTTTTGAACTGAAATAAATGAAGACATATATTATTCACTATCATTAAGCTGGAGGAGGGCAACTTGCTGGCAACTAGAGTATAGGGCTTATCTTTCTACCTAGATGTGTGTTTACTGATTGATGTAGGCCTAATGTTCCTGGCCCTGCATGTGTATTTGAACACATATTTGAAGATTCATTTGTGAAGTGAAAGTGAAACGTAACATGCATTTGTCAGTGAGCATCTACAGTGGGTAATGTTTACTGTCAGGCAATATAGTCGTGCAGTATTGTTTTTTTTACATGGAAAACGATTACTGACATTTCAAGCACTAAGTGGCTAATAATAGGTGTCTTATGCAGTATAAGGATAACACATAAAAGGTTAACATTAGATGTCTGTCTGGAAACTGACTCTGTCTTTTCTATCTGGTTGCTTTCAGGGTCCCCCTGGTTCAACTGGAATCCAGGGTGTAATCGGTGCCCCTGGTCCGGCAGTAAGTAACATGTTTACTCTGCACATGAAGCCAGTATGTTCAGTAGTTAGATGTGATTTAGAGACCCATATTAAAATCAGGGAAAACCACATTCACTTTCCTACTTCATTCCCCAAAGTTGTAACAGCCTGTCATTCACTAGAAAATATTTGTCCATTACATTATAGTGGCTTATCTCCCGAAGACACATGGAAGGTTTATTCTGTAACCCGCTCTGTCTGTAATAGTCAATCTAACCAGTTGGTCTCCTTGACATTCACAGTCATGTTTCCATCGAGCCTCATAGTCCATTTGATAAAAGCTTTAAGTCTACAGAATAATGGATATACAGGATCTACTATATATATAAAGTATATACTATATATATACTGTATATCTTATTAGCACTACTGTAAAAAATGTTGTTGTTGCTAGCCTAATTGTAAATCTAACGGCTAATTGAGTATCAACGATTCCAACAAAGTATTAGCATTTGTCAGGCTCCGATGGGTGAGAATAGCCTTAGAGGTATGCTCTGCTGTTAGCAGGTAGCATACAGAAGCTGGAAAATAACAAATTATTTAACATTTGTCCAGTTCTGGTGAGTCAAGCTGCTAATGCGATATCACAGGAGTTTGGTCCCGTGCTGCGTTGCTTCAACTTTCCCTGCCCACGCTATCTTTTTTCAGACTTTAAACTGTTGCATCACACTTCACACTCGTCAACAGCCATGTAGGTACACACAGCACATTGGCACAACACTGTTGGCCAGGGAGTGAGTCGCCTGGTTATTGCCTACATCCCGACGGAGCCAGACTCTCCTTGTGTTCTGTCATTGATTCACAGCAAGAACAGATGAACATGTACAAGTGGTCATAACAGGATCACATAGGTAATCGAAATAAACCAGGTGGTTTGATTGTAGCTTGTGTCAGCTTCTCCTGACTGAGTCCAATGATCTGCTCTACTCACTCCAAGTCATCTCACAATGTATTTACTTCTATTGCAGTGCTTTTTTATGGTTCCTTAACGGTGTGTTACTCTCCAGTGGAAGATCATTCAAAGGCATAATCAGTGTCATTCTGAACATAGCCACATCAGCAGTTTCATGTCAAACTTTATCCGTCAAACACAATGTGCCCATGTCAAGTCCCTCCACATGTTCTGTGTTGCCAAAATAGTAAGCCTTGGCAGGGAGCTTGGAGACTTAGGCGTTGGTGCAGACCTTCAGAGTGATGCTCTAAAAGCCAGAGTGTTGTGACAGCTGCCATTACCCTGCATACCATACGTTGTGCACGATCTCTTGTTGTCACAGAGCGGCCAACCGTGCAGTATGCTTTTCTACTGGACATGAGTTTGAACTAATGGCTTTAAAGCTAGAATAAATGAAGAACCTCTTGAATAGTGTGGGTGAAAATTTGACAGTTGGGTTTCTCTTCTTTTGATGTTACTACGCCTTAGCTAACGTGAGTCTAGTCTGTAGTCTATAGAGGTTACTCACCCCACTAACATTGCATGGGCAGTACTGCCAAAGGGTTTTCACTCAATACCATCAGATATAATGTATTGTATTGTTCAATCAGTTTAACTAAAGCCAACAAGACCCTATGTGGCATACTAAGGGCTAGCAAGTATTAACTATTTAACGTTCAGTGGTTATTTTTAGTGCCATAGCTATCCCTTAGTGGCACACTATAATTGTGATAATGACAGAAAATGAATATAGGCTACTCTTGATCAATTCAAATCAAAAATTGGATGTAGCTTCTATGCTGAACCAGTATACAGTAAAGAGGAAATAGAAGACATCATAGCAAGCAATAAATTAAAGAAAATTAGGCAGTAATACAGGATTTATCTTTATGAGACTTGTTGTTTTTGCTCTACCTGTAATTACATAGGTGTAAATCACCTTTAGGGCTCGGAAAGACCTCCCGAAGCATATGCTAGTGATTTACCACTTAAGATAATAGCACGATGCAACACAACACACATTACATGAAGAGTAAACACCGTTAGAATTACAACCACACCACGATGGCTTCCCAAACGTGGGTGAGGCAGAGCCAACAGAGAGTGAGATTAGAGGGGTGTCTTGACCACTCAAATCCTCCACCCCACAGAATCCACCTGCAATTACTTTGCAACGTGTTCTGTATTCACTGGCAGTCTACAAGGCCCACTGGCAGTCCCCTGGCTCAGCGAGCGCTCTCGCAGCTCTTTCAAGTGCTGACACGTGTGAACCCAACACTCCCGGCTTGTCAGCACCTCAGCCCCCCCCCCCTTCCCTACCCCTCTGCACCGTGCACCCGATCAGCATCTACGTTGTGCTATCCTCATCCCGGTCCATACGACTACTGAGCTAATCTCCCAATAAGGAGCTCCGCTGTGTTCACACTGCTGGTTTCGGCAGGGGTTTTGGTAGGGTCTTGTTGACATTTGACCTTTTGCAGGGCAGCGATGGTGAGGCTGGACCCAGAGGTCAGCAGGGTATGTTTGGCCAGAAGGGTGATGAAGGGTCCAGAGGGTTCCCTGGTCTGCCCGGACCCGTGGGACTGCAGGTAAGCCACTCGCACACAAATATACACACATACACACACAGAGACAGACACACACACACACGCACACACACTCATTGTACATGCACACAAAAGTCAGATCATTTTAAATGTATACATTTACTGTCTGTTACATCTCCCCATTTTGATCCTGTGAACATGTTAAGACAGCCACACACACACACACACACACAGCACCTCATGCTAGAGGTATTCACGGGTCCATAAGATTGGACCCGATCCGAATTGAACCAAAGCATTTTTCACCCGACCAGATTTGCATAAATTAAAAAGGTATAAATTGAGATCCGATCCTAATGGACCCGACGACAAACCTGTATCCCCAAACCTGTAGACCCATTCCCGTTTGGGTCAAAAACCCGCTGAGTACCAAAATAATAAATAGAACCTTACAATTATGTTGCAACAGTCGCCATCAATAGATAGGAATAGTGCAGAACAATTGGCTTGTAACATTCCCTTGGTCTCGCCGGTGGGGTACAGCCGGGGAAGGACTGCCCGCATCCCCAGCGCCTCACACCCACACATGCGATCAGCCGATTGCCTTCAGCCGTGTGGGTGTGAGGGCATATAAGCTGGTGACTGCTGGGAGAGGGCGTGGATTATTGTACATGTTTCATGTTCCTGTTCATGGGAGCTGTGTGACTGTATACGCCTTGTGTTTCAGTATTGTTTTTAAGTTTGTATTCGCTGTTTGAGTTCTTTTCAGTTTAATTAAAGGACGAGCCGTGGGGCTCGTTGCTTTTCCGGCATCTGTGTTGTTTTTTGTTCATTTGCACTCGCTTCACCATCCCAGCGTTACATGGCTGAGGAATGCACAGGTTCCCACACTCACAATGCCATCAAATGATAAAAGTAAGCACATTAATTCATAATTTAGGCTTACCAACAGAAGCCAAGGCTGGACCTATTGGATGTTTCAATTTGTAATTCCTATCACGGCCCATGGTCAGATCTGCAAGCGAGTGAAAGCATATGCAAGTTGCCTATATGTTCAGGGGCGTGGGCAATAGTAGGCCGATCACTCATCAGCGCCAATGAATGAACCTGCTGTTTCATCAAACTATAACAAAGAAATGCTCTATTTCTTTCGGTTTTAACATTTTGTAATTGCTTATTTATATGTATTAAGCTACATATAATCAGGGGTGGATCTTAAGAAATTTTGGCACTAGCCACTAGCCCTGCATGTAACTATTTTACAGAGTAACGCACAGTAGTTTCTAAAAACGATTCCAATATTGCTTGTATTTTCCCAGTACTCATGTTATGTCTCTGCAGGATAGCCTATTCGCATTACTCTTAGAATGAGAGAACTTTATTTTTTTACTGAAAGTAAGTTACCCATGAATATACAAAGTGTAGGCTATATTAACAGTGTAATGGTACAGTAGGCAATTATGCACACACAAAACAAGATTAGCCTATTAAACATATAGCTAGAAGGTAGACAGTAGGCTATATCACTGTTGCATAGCCCACATAGTCCTATTGTAAAGCAGAGCACTGAGCTAATTAATGGAGGGAGACCTACACAGCTTTAACTGTACTAGAGGAAACTGCAGAAGATTGCATTTCACATCAGTCAGGAAAGTATTGGCTTTGTGGCAGCGCTGAAAGCAGGAGACTGTTCTGATTTCCCTGTCTGCTCTTTGCACCAAGCAGCGTGTGGTGGGAGAGTCCTGACCTGCACACAAGGGTACTGTAGGCCTTCGTATAGCATAGGCAGGTAGAGTAGGCATATACGCCGCACCTGAGAGCGCTGCATCATTCTGCATTAATGCAACCCGATGTGCAAACGCATGTCAGCAAGGCAATTAATGTCAAATGTTAAAATAAATTTCGATCAGTATCACAGGCCCATGCTCTACACATTCCCGTCCGCACGCATTTACAGGCTTGCTGTCGCAAGGTTGTAATTTATCCAACGTCGGCGACTGGTTAGCTTACAGGGATACTCCTAGCTAGAGATTGTACAAGTCAAGTGTCCAACTATTTGAATACCGCATCTTTTTTAAGGTGGTCTGATTATGATTGCTGATTATCCTCAATCACTTCGCGCAGGTGACAATCTAACTCCCTTAATTATAGCCTATCGTTGCCAAACAGTGCACTCGCCTGACGGGCTAGTGGCTCTAAAATTAAACTACTAAAGTAAACTACTCGCCTGAGGTGAGCGGGCGACCTTAATTTCCATCCCTGCATATGATAAATGTAAACAGATGTATTAACTAATTATCGGGTCCAGTTGGTAAATCGCATTTACCTGAGAATCATAGCATTTATGTCAGACCGGACCCAGATCCGAGTCAAACACTCAAAAGTTGGACCCGACCCGATCGGGTCTCGTGTCTACCTCATGCACATGTTGCTCCCTGTCAACACACACCAGCTATGCCATAGCTGGTGTGTGTTGTTCCTCTGTTCCCACTAAAGCCACTGCCTTAATGTTCTCCTTGCACTACATCATTTACATTGCGACAAAACACAATCATTTATTACCACCGCCTCAACTCCTAATAACCCTGTGTGTAGCTCCGGGGCAAGAAATGTGTTTCTCCAGCATCTCCAGCACCTTCCTCTACACAGACCGTGCTTAAAAATCCATCTCCATCGCTAGCGTTTTGCATTTGGCTTGCTGCCGTGGCGTTAATGGTAGAGGAGCTGCCATTGGTCTGCAGTCATACTTCATCATAATCACGCTGTAAACTGTGGCCCCCGGAGCTCTCACAGGCCTGAATAAGTGGGCATCTTCTGCCACAGCCACTGGCTGCTATCAGGGCTGTATTTCAACACCGCATTATGCTGTTTATCTCATATCTGCCTGGGAAGCATATAAGCATTTATGAATGACCACATGGGCTCACATGCTATATCTCAAGGGGGCTCAGGGACGCAGCAAAACTGTCCCTCCAGTTACACACTAGTTTGCTATTTTGAAAAAGGACATCAAATAGTTTCCACATGAATGCATCTGTTAGCTGATTCATGAATGAATTATACATTAATTAAAGAATTCTACGTACAGTAATTTAGTCTGTCTTAGTGTGGCAGTTTTAATTATACTGCTGTAAACTCTTCTATGGTAATCTAATGTTTTTCTCAAAACTGTGAAGAAAAGGGACATCCAAAACCCGGAATAAGTCAAAGAGGTGTAAATTGAAAAAGCAAGCTTTGGTGGTAGCTGAAAAGAAACAGCGTTACGTCTCAAAGTCAATAAACCGTGAACTCACTAAGGATGAAATTAGAGCAAAACCCCACCGATCAATGGGGCTACATTACGTTGTTATTAAGTGCGATTGGCTTTTAATTGGGCATAATGCACTCCATCTCCACTCTTTTAATTATGTTTGGCTAAGCTGTCCTTCAGTAGATGGCAGCAGCCACTGCGAGCGTAGCTCTTCTATGCAATTATCTGTGGCATTACGGATTTTGGACGGTGGGAGAATGAAAAGGTCTGATTTTAAAAGCTTTCTGGAGCTGTGTTTGCTGTTGGATATTGGCATCCTTGCAGATGGGATGAAATGTGCAGATTAGGAGGTTAAGAAGTGAACGTAGAGATGGTAAATATCAAATCTGATTACACTGGAGTGTCCTGATAGGTCAAGGCTAGTGGAGAGTGGAGGGAAATGGCAAGTCATAAGTAAACATGTATCCATTTGTTTTGATGTAATGTTTGTACATGTAGGTGTGGATTGTGTGTCTGTACACTTTGGAAGTGTGTGTGTGTGTCTAAACTACAACTATGACTACAACTTTTCAGCCCAACTGTTAGCAGGCCACAGTAGTACAGATACTTGTAAAAAGAAGTAAGAAAGTAAGTAAGTAAGAAGTAAGAAAAGAAGTATGTGTAAAAAAAAAAAAAGTAAAAGTACTGATTCACCTTCTGTACTCAAGTAAATGTAAATAAGTACAGGCTCTGAAATGTACTGAAAAGAGACATTACATTGTACCGGCTGTTTCTGAGCAAAAGCTAACTGAACCTCGAGAGGACAATAATGTTTTAATGATATAAATAAAATATAATCTAAATATAATTGTTATAATATATCCTGATATCATTTTTTATAATTGCTAGGACCCAATTAGCATGCTTACATACTCTTTTCAAAACTGCTAAACTTCAATTCAAACCCTAACAACACCAGATACAAAAAGATTGCAATTGCATACTATATGATAGAAATACTGTATATTACAAATCTAAAATGTTTTATACTATTTACATTAATTAGACCAACCACAGCTGCTTCCCATTGTAACCTATTTTTAGGGATGGATCAGGCATGGCAAATGATGATTTATTCATACTGCCCAAGACATTCAATGTAGATGGCTAAATGCAGAAGAGTTGCTACTACACTATATGTAGATTGTGTAGGCTATAGTCTCCAGATTCTCCACTTATTTCTCCATCTCTTAAATCCTATTCTGCCTATTCTGGAAAATCTGAAAGAATTACTGTAGCATACTGAAAGAGCCTTTCTTGTCTGTTTAATCATGTTACGTAATTTACATAATATGCGCCAATAGGCCTAACAAGGATAGTATTTATTCTCTTCTCTTTAGGTTTGAAGTCCGTATTGATATTGGGAAGGCTGATATTGGGAAGGCGCTCAATAATGCAAAATAAATCAACAATTCCTCTTAATAGTTTCCAAACCCATTGTTTCAAAACGCATAACACTAAAGTAACTCGCTTCTTTTGAAAATTATAATGAGTAGAAAGTACAGATATTTGTGTAAAATTTGTAAAAAGTGTTCAGAAAAAGACATACTTGAGTAAAGTACAGATACCTGAACAAATTACTTATGTACAGTATAGTATTTGTACTTATGTACTTCCCCGCTCTGTGCATATTGTAAATTGATGGCTGATTAATTTCTCTCCACTCTCACCCGTTATTACAATAACTATGGCTCCAGTCATAGTTCTTTATAAATTAGCCCTCTCTTTCAGTGCAGCCGTACAGTAAATCAACACAATGAGCTGAAATTGCTCACATATGATTGCAGTGACTGATTTCCTTGTCATTTTGTTTTTTACAGTAACTTATCATTACCAGCTTCCACCCGCCTATTGAATATGCACACTCTGTCAACAGGTTCTACAGAGTTTAACTAGCGGAAGAAGTAATGTCCGCCGTTAACGCAGGTAGACAGCAAACTGTTCTCACTGCTACACCGTTGTGTAGACAGCAACCTGCCAAAGTCGTGTTCAAACTATTTACGTTACGCACGACTGCATCCTAAAATGAGCCACGCACACCTCCCCCTTTTGTTTTCACTTTTCTCTGCAGGCAGAGGAGAATGCAGAACCCCAAGCTGTAAATTACATTGGCTGATTGTAGCCATGACTCCTGTAGGCTTTAATTACAATAGGTGTTCTTTTGACTAATTGGGCCTTCACGCCGAGGGAACCTCAGTGTGTTCTTCACGGCCATGTGTGCTGGAGGCCACATATATATATATATATATATGTATGTATATATG
>JAODOY010022990.1:2203-24272 GCA_025399855.1 Forbesichthys papilliferus
CCCCCCCCCCCCCCACTGAGAAAGAAGTGGACACACTGGACAAAGGCCCCTCCTCCTTCACGTCGGGGTAACGGAAAAAATTATGATGGAATTCCACACTGTGAGTAACTATGTGCACTTTGACCCTTATCCCTCTACTGCTTAAATTCACTTATCTAAAAATAGAAAGAAACAAAATGGAAATATTAAGGATTTCTCATGTCTTGCATGTGTTTGGTCATGTGATGATGTATTAGTTTCTGTTTGACAAGGAGTTATATCTCGAACTGTGACTGACTTGCTCATGCATTCTCAAACTGTACATGTTTCCCTTAACAGCAGTTTAGCTTTTTACTATGAGAAGACATATTTTATTGTGAGGGTTTTACACTATATGAGTTAATGCATTAAACTCACTTTAATGCATAAAAGAAGAATTACAAAGTAAAGAAGAATATCCACAAGAACACAGCACAGACAGGAAAGCACATAACTATAATACGGTTAAAATATATTTAACCCTCCTGAAATCCCCTCCCTATGCAGTATACTAAATAGGGTATATGGTACAAGTACAGTATACGATATGCAGTGCACATGCAATTGCAAACACATCACAGAGAACATGCTGGGCCCAGGCACAGTCTATTTTCTGAGGGTGGAGGTTACAAAGTTGCCCATTTTTGTATGGACTCTGGCCTTAAATCTCATGTACATTTCTCAGTCTATGTTTTTGTGAGCCAGGGTGGGTCCCAGTGTGAGGACGCCTATTTTGTAGCTCCCTCTGGACTCCCCATAATATCTCCCCTACTAATGTATCCTCCCTCGCCAATTAATTTGGAGCAGAGCTTACTTGTGGGACAAATGTCAGTTATTTTCTGACTGAGGCAGCTGATGGCCTAAATCACATCAACTCAAGGGGGATTGGCTGCTTTGGTGGCTTGTGCTCATTCCCAAAAGTATTTCTGTTGTATTTCTAATGTGAGCTGAAATCTCAAGTTAAAAAAGAATGAACTTCTTCCTCTCCACACGGAATAACAGTGAGGGTTATATCTATTTTGTGCTGTCCCGATTACCTATGTAATGTGACTTTTGTGTCCCGCAGGTGGCTATAGTGGGTCCTGTTGTTTCCCCCTGGGTGTCCTGTCCTGTGTCATGAGTAACTTTTAATAGTAAAATATGGATAATATTGTATTATATATATTTCATAAGAGTACAACAATATGCTTGTTAAAGCCTATCATTACAACCCAGATAAAATAGAGCAATTTGAAATTTTATAAACCAACAAAAACAGGTTTTTAAGCAGCACAGAGAATAATTGTTACTGTACAGTTGAATTTGCCAAATTGTGTATCTAAGGCTGCAGTTTGCTTGTCGTGATGTAGGGAATTCATGTATATTTTCTAAAGGAGGAAAATGGTGTCACCACTCAAAATATCCACTTGTTCAGAACATTTTGTAACAATGTTTTCTATATGAAAACCTTTCATGCTTTGAATATATGTGTTTATGGTTTGGCTATGGATGTACAGTAGATGTAGTGTTCTTTCATTTTACAAAGGACAGTAGTTATTAGTGTGAAAATACCACATATACTAGTTTCCATATTTCTACATTGTACACTAATATTTCTGAAATAACACATATTGAATTATGGATTAAACATTAACAGCAAAGTCATATTTATCCGCTACTTCACAAAGCTCCTTGACATAATGCCAAGAGTGTGCAAAGCAAAGGGTGGCTACGTTATAGAATATAAAATATACACTATTTTGGTTACTAATTGTGTTATTTCATAGTTTTAGTTTAGTTCAATCTTATTGTAGAATGTAGAAAATACCAAAAATAAAGACAAAACCTAAGTTAGTAGGTGTGTCCAAACTTGGTACTGTACATTTAAACTATCAACAACAACCCTTTTAGAAATGGCAGCCAATCCAGAGGAGGTTGTCTGTCTTCAAGCCAAGAGCTGTTCTCCCACTCATTCCTCCATTCATTCAAACCATAACTGGCCAAATGTCAAGCAAACTGTTCGCCTTCTTAATTCAGCCTTTTATGAAATATTTGTGCTAAATATAACATGGGGGATCATGAGGGGATTTTGACTTTTTTTGTCACTTGTCAAGCACAAAGCTTATGGAGGTGCTGAAAACCAGTGTAGCTAAGAAACGATATTTGCCAAGCTGGAATACCCTGCTCTGTGCTCATTTACAGGACCTTATGTAAATGACCCATCACAGTACCGCTTAATTGACATCAACTGGTGGCTTTGGCCAGACAGAAAATTATGTTTCACATTGTCACCAATTAAAGCTAATTAGATGTCTTGGCAGTTAAGACCTTTTCAAAAGATGACACTTATATGAGGTAAAAAGGTTGTGACAGAATGTTCGCAAATCACATTCTTCTATTGGGAAATACCTACTACCTTTTGGTCACAATGACCCTGGGTCCAATTTATCTCACAACTAAATTACATTTGAATACAAAAAGTATGTGAGTGACATTTGGGACAATGTTACAGCTATAGAATGCAATCCAATAGTCATTAGCATCAGCTGTTTATTTTCTCCTTTAACTCTATCAACCCAAAAAGATCCTATGCACTGCAAAAGCATGACACATTTTTTCTGTGAGGTTTTACTTCTGAGGAAGCACTGAAGGGAGAGGTTTTGTTTTGATTTGATCAAGTTCAAATACCAACAAGCTTTCTTCAGAATGACTATATCTTCAAAGTGAAGGTGGCTTAATTGTCACTTTTGTCTAATGCCAACAATTGAAACAGCCTCAAAGCTGTTGTGTGACGGGATGTACTGCCAACAAGGAGAAAATACAAACTCCTGTTGAACCAAACATATTAGCCTCAAGGAGACACAAGTAAATACAGACAATAGCGATTAGAGTGACACGTTTTGAGTAAATACAATTTGCATATTATGAAAATATCATACTATTATTATTTAGTATTTATATGTATTTATATAATATACACATATAGGCTACACATAAACACACACACACACACACACATTAGAGTAATTATTAAAGAACAAGTTTCACATATCACCTAACATTTGCATTTAGCATTTGCATTCAACTGCATTTAGCATGAGTATGCACCTCAAAATGTGTGACATCCATGCTATTGCGTGGTGTGATGAAATTGCTCACAATGCAATGATTTATTACCATAAGAAATCAATAGGTATGCAAGGTAAACTGTTCACATGTAAAGGTGTTTTTATTTACATACCATAGCGACATTTGTCCTCTGCATTTAACAAAAAAAAAAAACAACTAATTTAGTGAGATAATCTTTTTTTTCTATTTTAAAATCTACTTGGACTTGTTTCTAATATAAATGGCTTATCTAGTGACTTACTTAAGTAAATCTGCAATTAATTTAAGAAATTTTATCGAGTGAATTTCACTCACTGCACTGGCAGTAAAAAATATTTGTTTTAAGCATAAGAAAGCTCATAACTAATATATTTACACTTAAATTTGATATGGCATTTTTTGCAGTGTGTGCAGCGCCTGGGGACCACCTCCAGATAGAGATCAGTGTCACTGACAGGAGATAGTTAACCTAACATGTTTTGGGATGTTGGGAAAAAAGGCCGGGACGGCCGGACCTTCCTACTATGAGCGCACAGTGTTATACACTGGGTCACCGTGGTGCCCAGTGTGTGTTTCAAGGTGGTCTGACGTCTGAGGAGAAATAGTTGAAACTTCCAGGCCCGCCGACATGTGGGGGGAAACCGGGTCAGTTATCACCGGGTCAAGCAAGCTTCTTACCTTTAAATATGTTGGAATTAGGTTGTCAAAAATAAATATTTGCCAAACGTTATATAGTATTTGTAAGTCACATAAAAGCTTGTTAGTTTTTATTTATTCCTTTATTTTACTAGGCAATAATTTTACTTTGCCTATCACTTCTAATGCAAACATGTTTGGTCTGGCACGCTATGGTAAAAGTTAAGGCTTGCTGCAGTTCATCTGGTCACAGATTTTCATTGGAAAGTGGTGTAGCGCTGTGAAGTGTCTGTGGGCGGAGACGTCCTCTGCACTGCACTTGTATTTGAAGCGATCAAATAAGGTGGTGTGTGCAAGGCTTAAACTCTACATTTACATTAAGATTTACATCATTTAGCAAACTCCTATCTAAAGCATCGAACAAGTACATTTGTCAACAGATGAACAGGCAATTATTGTAAGTCAATTGTAAATTACATAATGACAGCATCATGTTATCAGGGTAACACACACATTACCAAAATATAATTAAAACCTTAAATATAATTGCTCCTAGCATAATAATAAAGTGCTTAACGTTTTAAGAACAGGAAATTTGAATGAAAAAATTAAAGTAATAATTGTAAGACAGAGTTAATGGATGAGATGTTAAAACAAACCAGTGTTTTACACTTCAAAATAAAACAGTGAATTTGTTTCTATTATTAACTACATTATAAAACAATCTATATTGATTATTTTATAGTTCTGTTTTCAAGGGGAGGGGGGTCTTGAAGGTCATCATCCTGGGCAAGAGCAATATATATCGAGGCCTAGCTTGAGCTATCATATGTGCTGTCGTCAACAGGAGGGATACAAAGTCCATTTAAGTGCTGATCATGAGCATCTGTACATTGCATTCTGGAAATAGCTTGTTGAAACTTGAACTCGATCAAAACTAAAACTTTACTGCCATAGGGTGCTCCCACAGCACCACGCCCCACACATTGGAACCACATTGCAAAGGATAGGATAGCCTATGTTTTATACCACTTTCATAGGTGTGAAGATTATTTTGGCACCACCAGGAAAAGGGTTTATATTAATTAAAATGTAAGGTTTTTATTGAGTATTATTTATTTTATGTTATAGCATGTTATTGGAAATGTCATTGTTTATGTGATTGTCAAGGAAAATAATTAATATAAGGTTACAGACGTTTGAGGTCAATCAGAAATAAAACTGTTCTGCAGTAACTGCAGTTTGCCAGCAGATGATACTAATGGCACAAACTTTGTTTAAATATGCAATAAAGATGGATATCATAAAAAAAGATAATGTTTTCATTGATAGACGTAATTCGTACCTATATGTTGATTATTGGGAAATTCTGCTAAAATACAAAAATACAGCTAAAGCACTCACGGTGTTGTGAAATAGTTGGTGCCAATCAGCAACTCTAACCTCGTATTTGTCCATCTAGCCTACCGTAAAATACTCTAAAACGTTAACACTAGTCGCAGCAGTAGCAGTAATGTCAGATGGTATATTCAAATATAAATGTATCCATATTTGTAATTAAACTATAATTCTGTGATTAAATAAAACATGTATAGGTTACTGTAACGTAAGCTATTGCTGAAGGATTTCATGCTGTGCCTGTAGCCTGTATGTATTATACAGTAAGCATAATACAATGAAAATGGTAGCCAACAATTGCCTAATCAATCAGCTTTCACTACATGGTCACTAGGAGGCAGTCTTGTCCCATTTTAAAGTCACTCCCTTCTGGAAAATTAGACGATCACTGAAATTATGAATCCGCTGGAAGGCGCTGTTAACAAACGATGCTGCTGTCTGCATGTACAGTATATTATTTCAATTAAACTATGAATGATTTCATAATCAAGTAATTGTAAATGCATCATCATATACATTTAGTTAACATTATCATATATTGCATCATTAATACAAATGTTTGTAAGTTGTGGAAGGTACCCTCCACAATAAGGATCTCTGGCTAATACTATCTCAACATCTCAGCTACAATCTCATTAACCCATCCAGATGAGGATGCTTGATAACGTCCTGAATGACAGGATTGTGGCAGCTGTGTAATGAAGGGAGGCCATACTTCTACCCACCCCCTGCCTTGTCCGTTCACCCTGGGTGGTGTTAGTGACTTTGTGACAGCTGCTGTCACAATCCCCTTTCACCTTCACTCCCTCCTCCATCACATCTTTCCACATCATTAAGTCTCCCCTATAACCCTGGGACCCGGAAGAGTTGTCAATAAAGGGAATAGTCACATGGACTAAATTCATTTGGCACACCGAATGATGGCAGTTGTTTTTGGCATCACAATGAATGGGACTACAGCTACAGAACCCTTAAAATGTAATTTTAGTAGAAGCTAAATATGTTGTGCTTAGGGACAATCATGACATTGAAGCTGTATACATAACCGAATAAACATTATAGTACTTCCTGTACAACTTCCTGGTTCCAACATATAGTTATGCAATAAAGCCAGATAGAAATAACCATTTCTCATTGTCATTTAAAAAAAATTCTTAAACAGGTGCCAATTAAACTAATACTTTGGTGAGGTCTAGGTTGAAAATAAAGCTACCTATCCTTTTTAACACAGGTTGTGTTGGCTTGGCTCTGGTCTTGGGTGGAGCTCAGAGACCTCTGGCAGATAAAGGTTGTCCAAGGCCAACAGACTATATACGGATGATATACAACAGCCAAGCTTTAATCAATGTCACGCAGGTTGAGAGCAGATTACATGATGTAACAGCAGACCTGTCAGAAAAAGCATGATGTGATCGTTCATTATTATGCACAAAATACTCGTCATGCATTGTCGTACACAGATCATGCCCATCCAGAGTTCTCACTTCTCTTCTTTCAGCTGCAAATGATACACTGGAAAACACAATTTATATGGGCATTGTATTTAAAGGTGACGTTATTGATCCCTACAGGGAATTTCAGAATTGTGGACCTTGATTGAAACCATCAATACAAAAACATTGCTTTGTTGAGTATGTGTCCCTCACATGCTAGACTGCTGGGTAGCTGTCACTCTTCTCTACCCCACAGAACTCATATCATACTGTTCTCTACCCCTCCCCACCCCCACATATAGCTGTGCAAGCCCGTACACTTGTATTTCACAGCAGTCATAAAACACAATCAGCCTAAAACATAGACATAGATATTTGTTTACCAATCCTTTCACATTTCTGGACAGACATTTATTGGCTGGCTGAATTTAACATGGTTCTAGGAGAACTGCAGTCCTCCCTAGCTGTAGCTGTTAGTGGGATTGTTTACTGTAAATGTTGAATGACCTTCTGACTAATGACATTGCTGTTCCTGTACTGTGTCCTTAATAAGTGTACATACTGTACGATTGTTTGAATCACTAACAGTGCTGATGTGTAAGTGTGGCACTTTTCTTTAAGTGGTTCTATATTATATTTTGCCATGATGTAACTATAGCAGCAGAGTCTCAGACCGAAACAAATGCGGGTCACACACACACACATGCACACGCACTAACATGCACATGTGGCCAGACCGGCGATGAAAACAAAGAACAAAGGAGCTTGTATGATAACACACACAGAGGGATTAAGATGTCATTGGCTGCTCATCTTTACACAGAGAACAGTTATTTGCTGCTATACAAATATCAAATATCATACATTTCACATAGTCATATATTCAACAGCAACCTTCAAAGCACATGCTGGTGTCCTCACACTGTTCCCTGCCCCTCCCCCTACACTCATTTGCCCTTTCATGCAGTGTTGTGTTACGAGCAGGAATCCTGTGGTAATGCACAAATGTAAGAAGTGTACCTTTGAAATATATCATCCATTAGCGTTTTGGAAAATCTACCATTGAGCATACACTACAGACACAAGCGCGTTGACTCAATTTAACAGCAACAACATGGTAATTACGCATTTTATTCCCCTCCACTGGCAAAGAGCCTCTGCCTGCCTGGCGTAGAACAATCCTGTCAGCCTCTGAATGAGTCACAATTTTAGCTCATAATACCGGGAAAAGGTTAATCAACTGATGGCAATGACAAAGACCCCATTTCTGTCACACACACACACACACACCCCATCAGGTTTGAACTGAGGTATTGAATCATTTGATAGGAATTGGCTTTGAAACATGAATTCACGCACACCCACACACCCACAAACACACACACACAAAGACACTGTTACAGACATGTCACAGACATGCGTAAATGCATTCAGGTGTTGTTTGAATGCAAGGACATAAAGATATCCACACACACACACTTTAAAGGGCAGTTTTGGAATGGATTCCATGCAAATTGGAGCTGGG
Organism: Forbesichthys papilliferus; assembly: GCA_025399855.1. Taxonomy (NCBI): domain Eukaryota; kingdom Metazoa; phylum Chordata; class Actinopteri; order Percopsiformes; family Amblyopsidae; genus Forbesichthys; species Forbesichthys papilliferus. Next base: position 10,301 of record JAODOY010022990.1, read on the forward strand.
GTGATCCAGGTTTTAACCCACTTGATCCACAGCCACTACAGTGGCAATTCTGCACCAACCTCAATGGGCTCACCATGTCCTCCATCCCACAATGCAGCACCTGGGGACCAACTCTAGATTGAGCCTTCTTGCTGTGAGGCCACAGTGCTATCCTCTAGGCCACGTGTTCCCTGGTCTTACCAGGGAAGAGTTAACTCCTGCATGTTCCTCCTACCTGGTTGTCTCTGACATGAGGAGTTTGGTCAATGTTGTCTGGAGAATGCAGCTCTTTCCCATGGTACACCTTCAGCTGCCAGTCCTGTGCTGTTGCCAGGAGCAACCCTGATGAACGTGGGTGCAACCTCTCCTTCCTGGTTGTGACCCCAGCAGTAGCTCTCATCTCCAGGGATCCTCCTCTGGCACCAATGGTTCATGGAGTACCTGCTAAGCCACAGCATAAGAGGTGGGCTGGGGCTGTGGTCTTCTACCGACTACATCAGGAACTTGATCCAGAGTGGGTCAGCCTGCCAAAGCTCTCACCAGTTCTTCTGGTCTACTACCTGATCAGAAAGGGTCCATGCGCCTTACTGACACAACCATGCTACCTCATGGAGCGGGCTTCTCCTACCTCTGCTTGGACCTCTTCCTGGACCAGGGCCCAGGAGGGGTTTTCTTTCCCCTGGAGGTCTTGAGGTAGTACCAAGCCCTACCCAACATGATGTACCTGCTCCCTCCCACCAGATAACTACTGCCTCCCAGTTGTGAGGTCAATACCCACCAAGGAGACCTTACAGTCTTGACACAGTGGGAGTTTATAGTTACAGGTAACTATAAACTCCTCTGTCAGGGGAGCTGCAGCTTGCTCTAGTGCCCATATATGGAGATGCTGCTGAGGCTGCTGGTATAGGAAGTGGCCAGAGGAGTCGTGGCCAGATTCCGTGTTGGTGAGCTTTAAACTGACCTGGCAGCCCTGACTTGCCCACATGTAGGCCATGTTCCCAAATCACTGCTGGTTGCCTAGAGAACTGCAGTGTCCCTCAGGATGTGAACATCAAACATCACAAACTGATTTAGTGAAACAAATGCGTAGCTCGCAGTATTAATTATGGTCTCATGAGGCTAATGGAATGGAACACTCAGTATAGTATAACGAAAGGCTACATTTAAATAGCATGGTAACATAATTAAGGGCATGTTCTTTTGACCTCAGCCTTGAGCCTTGTTTTCTTTCTTCTTGAAATCCCATGGTTTGCTTCCATTGTGTGTGTCCAACAACAACAACAGCATTACTAGGTCAACTCAGAGTATTATAAAGATGAATATTATGTTGACTCACAATATGACTCAGTCACTGTAAATATGAGCCATGTGGTGCAGGTATGCAAGTATGTGTTTGTGTGTTTGTGTGTGTGTGTGTGTGTGTGTGTGTGTTTGTGTGTGTGTTTGTGTGTGTGTGTGTGTGTGTGTGTGTGTGTGTGTGTGTGTGTGTGTGTTGGGGGGGAAGGGGATTAGCCTCTACACCTGGGCCAACACAGTCAAATATTCTACTTCACCTGAACCACCCAGCAAGGGTGCAGGAGTGGTAATTATTTCAGATCTGATACCAAATTAAACACAGATAGTGCCAGATATTAATTATGGGTTCATTACATGCTGCTCTTATTAAGAGTGAATGAGATTGTTTCATATTGTACAACAAAGCTAATATGTGTGGTTAGCAATTTGTGAACACAAGAATGTGTGTCTTTATTCCATTGTGAATTCCGCGAGCTGTGTCTGAGGTGCCAGATATACCCCTCCACAGCCCAGGGAATTGTGGGTAATTAGTGTGGTTATGCTGATAGATGTCACTGTCTTTCCCTGACCACTAAGGCTCAACGGAGATGATTTGAGTTTGTTTGCTCAAAGCCAGGGCTAAAAGGAGTTAATACGTATGTCTGTTTGCTTGGCAAAGTGAATACAGTGAATACACCTACATGTATGGGTGGATATTACATTCAGCTACGGAAAGGACACCCACGTCAAACACCTATACTAAGTCGAGAAACGTTTTCTGCAGTGTCTTGATTGATCATCACATCCACAATACATTTACATGAACAATTTTTCACAGATATGGTCATTGCCATATACTGTATATCATTCATCCAAAATTGCACACATTCTCAGCATGCTGTATAGGGATCACACTATATTCAGGACAACATAAAAAACATACACACAGCTTGTTCTTCTCTGGGTCATGGTGTCTTACACTAGCGATGAAGCCCTTGTGAGCCACTGTGACCGAACAGGCTATAAAAATGCCTGCGTTTCTCAAGAGGTGACAGATAATGACTGTGCTATGAATACACACACTGGCATTTCCTCTGCACGATGGAGCCCCCGATCAAAGGCTGGGTGCTGAATGCAAGAGGAAGAGAGCACTGGATCCTTCTTTAAATCCCAGGGTCAGATGTTATACCTTCACCAGAGCAGGCAGGAGGATTCTGTGAAACAACATCCCAGATGCATGTGTCAGCAAGACGTTTCGGATGAGGGAGGGAATATTAAGTGACAGCAGCGTCTGCTGACATGTTAGTATGATCTAAAATGTATGGCTTTATTCTCCTCTGGAGTACCATATTCTGCTTTGGCATACATGGGCAAGGAATGTGAAATATGGAAGAGGGCAGGGCACAGTGAGACCCACTGTAACCCTCTGGACTGCATCTCTGTGCATACGCACACACGCGCACACACGCGCGCACACACACACACACGCTCACACACGTCTGGACGTGCATTCAAAGCCCACATGCGCAGCACACATTCACAAACGCAGACGCACACATAAGCTAACACACAGAAATAGTGAAGAATCAACAGTTCTCGAGCCACAAGAGCAGGGCGTTATGCTAGATCAGCTAGTCCCATTTACAGTTGGTTTGAACTCAAAATGAGCATGAATCTCCCAAAACCCTTTCAGAGAGGAGGTTTTCTATCATTCTCAGTTGGATGATTTGATCTGTTTTTGCTGTATAATGACTATCTGTTTAAGAATCTGTTATGATTAAGAGCTATAGAAATTAACTTGACCTGACATGTTTTGCGTAACCAGACGTTGTCCTCATGGCTCTCAGTGACCCAGAGTGAGGCCATATTCATTATGGAACCTGTAGCCGCCCAAACTCACTCAATTACCAAATGGCGCTAATCTGTTGGATCCTGTTGCACACACACACACACACACACACACACACACACACACACACACACACACACACACACAGAGGCCGTCTGCCCAGCAGTTGGTCAGACTGCAGGCTGGTTAGATGAGGGAGGTTCAGGGGCCGACAGAGGCTCCATTGAAGGGCTTGTGGCGATGCAATGTTAATAGTCCAGGATTAGCCAGACAATGGAGGCGCGGGTGGGACCAAGCTGTGAGGTAAGGAGGGGGGGGGGGCTCACAGATGGGAGCAGCATCGCTGCAGGCCAAGCTGTAGGGCGACAGAGAGGGAACGACGAGGGCGTCCATTCAAGGGGAAATGAGAAGTCAGATGATGAATTATGCGTGCGTACGCACACACACACGCACGCACACATGCACGCACGCATGCACGGAAGGCCTGGCACACTTTAACAAAAGCCTGCATACTCACACGTACGTAGGCTACGTATGTGCATAAGCTTTCTCCCCACACATCCTCTCTCTCTCTCTCTCTCGCCCTTGCTCTCTCTCTCAGGGTGACACATGATCACATTATGGCGCCACACGCTGACACATCTCCAGCTTCACGTGCTACGAATGATTCCCTGAGCTGACGTGAGCGTATAAGGTTTAACAGGAAGAATGGGGCCGCTTCTGTCTCTCCTCTGGCGGCCATGAATCACTGTGAGACGGGTTTCACGTCCGCTCCCATTGAGTGTCACGCTTTTGATGCAGGCAGACAAGATGGGGTCCACGGGAATAACTGACGAGGACGCAACCTGCACACATGATGTGATAACTGGATGCTATAGAAATATCCAGAGCCTTAAATCATTCCATAACCCAACAGCCTTTGTGCGTGTATAAGCATGTGTGTGTGGGAGATTGGGGGCGGAAAGAAAGCAGATGGAGGGAGCAGAGAGATGGCAGATGGTGCGAGAGGTTACATATTAACATATTAACACACCCTGATCAGAGAAGGAGATAAACACACCTTTACATGGCTGGAGTTAATGTGTTTCAGGGCTAGAGCTGCCACCGTTCTGTTACCACCCCACCTGGGAATAAGCTGATTGATGTGAACACAAAAAAAGATACTGTACGTCACATTTTTGAGATGAATAACAAATCATAATGTTTTATCTGTGTGGAATTCCAAAAAGGGGTTTGCCAAATACATTTGTGAGAAGAAGACAGATTTTTGGAATTTCTTAAATTCCAGGATTAACTGGTTTGAAGATGTGTTCTGATTCTTATCTAAATGATAATAATAGATCAACAGAGTCTATTGAAATGAATATCACAGAAATTTGTTTAACTTTTATGTTGTCGCTGAACACATATTGACTTCTATGAAAGATGCAGGATGGTCTAGTGGTCTGGGTGTTATGGGTTCAAACCCAGTGTTGACCTACCTGTAAGTTGGTTGCACCTTGCATGGCAGTGATCACCATCGGTGTGTGTGGGTGTCCGGCAAAATACTGTGAAGTGCTTTGGATAAAAGCGCTATATAAATGAGCCTTGTTACTTGTTATAGGGACTACAGGATCATTCTGGAAGGCCTGATCCAGTAAATACAATCCTGGGCAATAGGAGGACATCCCCAGAAGAATTAAATTATAAACATGATAATATTTTATCCATGATAAAATAGGTAGCAGTAGGCTTGCACCAACCCTTTGTTTGTATGTATGTTGAAGTCTATAAACTGCAGTCTATGAACTGCACTACAATCCAATGAATGTTCAAGAGGAATACTCAAAAAGCTTGCTTGTTTCTTTGAAATAATAATGGTTTACACACAATTTCCAGCACAAAATATGGAAATGTTAAAATTTTGTACAATTAAAAATATCTCCATGTAAGTACTCCATGTATACTGTATCAAATGCTTAGTGAGTCACAAATCTTTCACACTGCTTTGCAAAGAGCAATTTAAGTAAACTATAATTAGTGTCTTAGCAAAATGTAATTTGATGCGGCTGCTTTTAGTACTGTCAAATCTATCTTTGACTGGCACGGTTGTTGATGTGTCACTATCAACACATCCCTGTCTCTCATCTATGTACCATTTTGAAACTAAATAACAATATGTGCTATAAAAATACCCTTCACCAAAGGTTGACACTGCCGTTTAGTTGCAGGTTGAAAATGTGTGGCTGGTACATGGTCAGCTGTCTGAGCTTTTATATATGCAATATCTAGCGCTTGCCCACACAGGCAATGCATACTGTACTGAAAACTCACGTGCTTCCAAAATGTATTGTTGTTTTTACATAACAATAATGTCACTGTTTTACTCCCAGCAGACGGAGACACTAGGGCAATAAGCCGTGCTTGAAGCTAGCTTGGTATTGATGATGATACCGCTGTATGCTAATGACGCTTATGATCTGGCTGCTGCTTAAGAAGAAACACTAGCACACTTTTAGAAAAGACCAGATGGCGATACAAAGGCAGGCACACTGTAATATAAGATTTAGAGGTAAAGGAAAGATGTTAGATAATCTACTGCTGGCCTATTTTAAACCACAGAACCAACCTGAAATAGATACCATGAAATCCTTCTCGATTTGCCTGTTACATGTTGTGTGCTGCCCCCAGTGCAGTGTTGCCCATCCCCCATTCACCCAGCCATGAGGAGACAGGCTGGTAGAGGTGGGGGCAGGGCGCCTGCCTTTCTCTATGTAGCCCACTAACAGCTGTGTGTCGAAGCCAGAGGCTGCTGTTTACGCCTTGGAAGCCGCCACAGCCGTGTGATGGAAACAGTGTTACTGCTTTCAATAGCAGCACATATAAAATATATATTATAAACAACCTTTATGCATGATGTAAAATATAACCATGTTTGTTTGTCTAGTGACACCTCTCCCCAAAATCGCCCTAGAAGTCTTTTTGGGGTTCCTAACCTCCACTGTCAAAAGCACGGTCCTCACACAAGGCTCACAGTAGCTGAGCTCCAGAGAAACCTGACGTGAATGTAGTCAAGATGGCCTTGCCTGGGAGGCTGGAGTGTGTACACAATCTGTCCACTTGTGTTAATATTTGACAAGCCCCAGTGTGTCTGTGAGGCTGAAGGGAGCTGCAAGTAACGCACATTGTTCCACACAGTCCTTCATAAGTGGCTGACAGCTGCATCCCCACAGCACGAGCAATGTTTACCCTGCTGACTTGACTTCACCCACAGACTGTCATGTAAATATTTAGGGCGCGGTAGGACCACCACACCCAGCTCTCGGAGAAAGCCAAAGCCTCCATTCCTGAAATGACATCTGAGTCTTCTGGGAAAGGCAGAACACTTTGCAGCCACAGGCAAGAAGCAGTGACAAATTGTTTCATAAGCCCGGAAGAAGACTTTGTTCAGACACGCCTTAATATAGTAGAGCCTACAATTAACAACCAGCCACTTACAACCATTGTCCAAACACACTGATTTGAACGTACACTTTGTCTTATATCCAAGAAAAATTCATTTGTTATAGTGGTGACATTGGAGAGACATTAAAATACAGTAGCCATACCGGAGTACCTATATTTGGAATGAGCAGGAAATTAAGCACAATGCTTAATTCAAGCTGTTCCAATCCCTGCTGCCTTAAAGAATTGTGCACAGATGCAGAATGCTAGTGAATGTAAAAGGTCTAAAAGATCAGAGAAAGAGCAAGAAAACGTATACTCAAAAAGCCTAGGAGGCAACCATTTTAACATATCACAAGAATTAGTAACTATTAGGAATTATGCACAAAGGACAAGCCAGATCTCACTGGCAGAGCTCTGGCCATATGCTGTTTATATAAACCACCACCCACCACGCCATTTGCCCAGCAACACTTTGGACAGGTGGCGCATGTCAGCTCAACAGCACGCGACAGTCTGAATACATTCAATAATGCTACAGATGCAAACGATGTCTTCTTCAGAGCACATTCCTAGACAGTGACATCCAGTATCAGCTTCACCTTAGACAAATGAAATATAAACTATTGTATGTGGTAAGACACTCTCTGAGTGAAGAGTCTGGTAGTACAGGCTGGCGTTTAGAAGTACAGCTTTGTGTCTGGTATCGTGGCTCAAACCAGCATGCTGAGGTGGCTTACATTCGTCTCTATCCACTATACTATTCTTACAGTTGTTTCAAAACAGGTGCAAAAAGCTTCAGTTACATAACCTATGTGTTTATTTAAACACATACTTTAAACACTAATTTGTTGACACTGTAAAATCACAGTGCTGGAGCATTCCGGAAGACAATCCTATCCTAATCCTATCGCGTTACTCCGCCTAGTCACACAGGCCACCCAACACGCAGAACCCGTGGTTGCAGAAACGCTGTACGTCTGAACAATGTCAGTTTTACTAGCCAGCCTCTGCTGCCTGTCCCTCAGAGCATCCTCTTCAGCCGGCCCTCCTCCTCCTCCACAGTTAATTATGGCCACAGCTTGCGTACGGCCATATAATTAGCGGTAATTGCACACAGCGTCTCATTGCCATGTGCCTCCCGTTTTTTTCCCTGTCCCAGATTTATGCTGCACTGGTCCACGAAGAAGCAGCATGGAGTTAAAGCATGCTAGACGGTTGGCCTGAGGAAGGGACGGAGGGTCACAGCTCACAAGACAGCCTGGGTGTGTGTGTTGGCAATACCACACAAGGAAGCAGCATCTGCATCAGGCATGGTATAGAAAGGCCAGGCAGTTACATGTCAAGCCCAGAACACACATGGATTAAATGTTGTGTGTGCGCATGTCTGTATTTATCAACGTTTGTTTCCCCCATGAATAATGGTTGGTACATGCTGAAGCGGGGATTGCAGGTTTCAAGGGCCAAATGCGATTAGACTGCTTCCTCTTCTGCACAGCCTGGTCTGGCAGATGGTTGGGGCTCAATGTAATTCACCTGTATGGTTGGGAGGTTATTTACAGCCACAGTGCTACAGTATAGGGTGAGCTCCTACTGACGCTACCAGGTCACTTTCTGTGAGGTCACTACAGTAAATCATTACAAATATCCATAAAAAGGCCAACCAAGCATCGTTTGCTATGGTACACTGGTAGTTACAACACAACATGCATGACAAACATTCAACAAAGAGGCAGACTAGTGGTACTGTGGCAGGGTATGAGTGGCAGAGCCAAATGTTAGAATCAAATGCTGGCTGCACTTCAATGAAGATCACCCCGTGTGTGTGTGACAACTCTGCCCCAACGACCATCGCCAACTCTGCCTGCAGGCCTTTCAATGAAGAGAGTCTTTGTTTCACTGTGTGTGTGTGTTAGCGCAGTAAAAGCAGGCATCCCTGCATTCTTTCCTCAATCTTCACCTATGTATTGTGTGTGTGTGTGGATGGGTTGGGGGAGGGGGTGAATGAGACTAGGCAACAGCCACTCTGTTAAACACAGCCAAGAGCTTGCCTATGGGGAGGACTGGACAAAGTGAACCCACTGCACCTCTGTGAGAATAGTACCAAACACAAGGGTCACACATGGATTATATATTGGTGTTAATACCAAACACATGCACTGACCCTCGGGTCAGTCTACTGTAGGTCATCTTCCACAAATGGCCTGTAGAAAGTCTGTAGACAGTACATGCGAGCAGGCCTGGGGGAAGGGAAAGCACTGTAGTGAATCTGATCAGGAGATACACAGCGACCAGACCAGCTGACTACTGCCTGGAGGAGCAGTGCATGCAGTTTACATAATTGACAGTCTTGTATTTGTGACGTCTTCAGTGCAATAACTGTTATTAGGCTTTCACTAACAGGGCGGAATTCATTCAATTAAAACCATTACATCAGAGGTATCATCATTTTGATCATCTAAACTGACAAACTTACCAAGTGGAAGAGGAGAGGATGGGGTCAGAGGCTGAGTTACAATAACCAGCCATGGAGTTTGTTTTAGGTCCCTCTTACAGATGTCACACAGACAAACTCACAGAAAATGTAAACAATTGGCAGGCTAATCAAGTTGAGACTGTAACACACTTGTTTTGACTGGTTCAAAGTAAACAGCTATATTTTGCCAGAAATGTTAAAACATAAAACAATAAAAACCTCTAAACAATACCATATTATGCAATAGAAAAATGTTATGAGTTCTAACATATTCTTAAAATTAAACACTAGATAAAATCCAAACAATGCATATTTACCGCCAGCTATTTGTTTAAAAACAAGTCTGTGGCATTCCAGTCAATATTCAATAAATTATATAGAGAAATGTGGCATTTACACACTACAAATGATCTAGATTTTGTCACGATACATGAAACATATATGGTGTGCTGTTACATCAAAACTAATGTAGCTATGTCTTCAGATGTTTAAAATCAATTTGCTGAAGTGGTAAGGAAACAGGACATTTCAGTCAGAATTATCCTCTAATGGAATTTCCCTCTCTGAATCAATCAATCATTTCTTGTTTTGAAAGAGGCTCACAGTAATATATATCTCCATTTCAACATTTTGGATTGTTCATTTGTATATGTGCAGTGATATTAATCCATTGACAACAGAACAGGTATTGCTTGTATATTTTATTTTATGTACAGTACATGTAAAAAAACAAAAAGAAAAAAGTGGCCAATATCATTGACCAACGTGGGCAACAGTAGATAGCCATGTTGCTCATACACAAGAATATTCCTGATGACTCTTTCCCCCTCAATCATACATTTTGAGGGTGTGGGTGGACTCTTCTTGGCCAGTCCTACAGGCGTAAAGTGGCCTGGATTCTCGCTAGGCTGGACAGCACACACACCAAACCACCGATCATTAGAATGGGTAAGTCCGACATAACAGCGCCCAAAACCTGTAGTTCTCAGGCCTTATTCCTTATTCAGAAACGTCTTTGAATACCAACTCCTTTAAATATAATGTGCATCACCCTCACCCCACCCAAAATGATGTTCAAGGTTGGATGTAGACTTTTTACATTACCATCTTGGCCAGTGTTGTGTCTGCATACACACTCAGCAAAACAACCTGGCCTGTACCGCACCACTACTCACTATACAATCCTAGTTGGAATGCACTCTGCACCAGGCTTGTATTTATTTTAAAATAAAACATACTTAAGAGTAGACATTAAGCAGCGCTAAACTAGCCCTTCACCCCCCCCCCCCTCCTCCCCCAACAACAACATTCCAACAGTGCTGCGTTCAACCAAAAGGTCACAAAGGACAGCTCTGGCAGTCACAAAATGACTCAATATGTCTGCAGTGAGCCTGCAACCGCTTCCCTCTGCAGTCAGCAGCTAAATTCACAGTACTCAACCCCAGGAGTTTGCTCATAAAGCATTGAACAGATGATGCATAAAGGGCTTTGTCCCATTTCACTCCATGATCCAGTGGAAATATTACATGTGGACTTAAGCAGCGTGTGCTGTCACAGGCAAGTAAGAGACACACTCACACCCGAGTTGAATGGGAGAATACAGTGTACACAACCACCCGCAGAGAAGTGTCTGAAATCCAATGTCCCCGAATCATCTTGAAAGGACCAGTCATCTCCAATGCCGCAGACAGCCAACAACCAAGACCCTTGGCTCCCTAGCAGGGCTGTATCTCTTGTTAGTGTTATGGGACAGTGAGTGTACAGCAGGCCACCAAGGTACAGATAAAGTGCTTTGTTAAATGTGACGCATTAAATAATTAAAGTGATGTAGAATGGGGGGGGGGGCTTGCTGTCTCGAGTCACTTATGAGGGTCTCCTGAATTTAAAAAAATAATTTTAACAATGGAAGAAAGACAAGTCTTTTTTTTTTAGAGAGGGGGGATCAGTCAGTATAAATATGATCACGCATAGTCAACCGGTGACACTGAGAAGCGAAGGAGCCGTTTCACATTGTCAGAATTCTGGAAAGTATGAAGATTCACACTAAGACTCGTTTATATATAAATAAAAAAAAACTATTAAAGAAAAATCTCCTGTCATCTCCTAGAGGACAACTTCCCTCCGTGTTGTCACCCAATGGGAGGGAAGTGAAGGAGTCAGACCACATGGTCATCAGGAAGTGGGGATGGTTTGTGACAGCAGCAGAAATGTTGTGGGATTGTTGTGTAAAGGATTAACTTTGTAGATAATGAACTAAGGACAATAAATACATTCAGGTTTATGTAGTGTCGCTATTCAGTTTCAAAAAAAGATGAAAAACAAACAACAAAAATAGAGTTGTTCAGAGTAGACCAGAGACCTAAAACTGGTCTTTTTGCTCCCTTAGCCAGTCTCAACACCACCACTGTGGCAGCCATTTTCCTCAAGCTCCATGGAAAAAAAAAAGAAGAAAAAAAAGTGGGCTATAAATAGTAGCCGTGGCAACCGCACGTACTCCCTCCTGTATCTTGATGACAGAGTCAGAGTTCAGAAAACCTTGGAGACCTCTCTTCAGCGTCTACATAGAAGGAAAGGTGGAGAGAAAAACAAGACAGATGCAAGTAGATGAGCACGAGGGCAGAAAAATACAAAAATAAACACATTTCTCATGTGTCAATGTAATTGGGAATTGAGCAGAGTCAACATTTGGGACCAGTGTTCTGAGTAACCGTGCTACTCCACGTTACTGCCTCAAGATTATAGAGCACCAAATATAACTCAAAGGTATCATCATCGTGTGCATTTCAGGTCCTCCCAGCCCGATGAAATGCTCCATGTAGCTGACAGAGCAGAAGAAAAACTTCCCTCGCTTTATGAGCTCTGAAAGAAAAAGCACTCTACAGACTACCCTGGCTTGCATTTTTGCATTAGAGTCTACCTATGCTAAGCTACTGAGCATATAGCAGAGTACACAAGCGAGGGAGTTGGCTGGACAAGGCCCATATCAGTCAGAGACAATATTTAACCGGTGTGTGTGTTTTAAGAGCCTGCTGCTTGTCTTCCCAGAGGCAACACACTAGAAAACCAGGGAAACAGGTTCAGCACTAGCAGTTCAAAACAACAGTGGAAAACGCAAACCGACAAAGCTTATTGCTAACAGTTACTCGCAACAGCCTTCTAGCTGTCATCATTCCATTGTGATCCTGAAAAGCTGATTCTTATGCTGTACACCCAGACAGGCAATTGAGTCATTACTATTGTGGGTGCACAATACTATTACATTCACCATGCATCTGTAAATTGATTTCCATATGAATGAGGTAACCAAGGCGAGGTGTTTGCATTTCAGTGAATATGAAGTCAATGTATGAAGGAACCTGAAGAACTATGGCCCTTATACATTGCACAAGCATCCTCGGCACGGTCAGCCCAGCGCGGCTGAATGTTGCATTTCCATGACAATCGGGCTTCCGGCCTGAAGGTGTGACTTTAACTGATGAGGTACTTCTTTTGAGTTTTACGTTTAAAAGGTAGTGCCCTCTATAAACGCACTTAAGTCACCTTTATTATTTCACTGTCCAACAGTGGCAGCGATTTGTCAACATGGATTATCAGGCTGCTAGGCAATATTTTGCTTGCCATTGTTGTAACAACATCTGCGGATGACATCGGGCAACTATGCCCGATAGTACACATTAGGTTAGAAGCGTATACGGCGAAAGCGCACTGCCTTTTTATCAGACATTGAAACTTATCCTAGACTTAGAACATTAGTAGATCTTTAGGTTAGTCGACAACGCAAGATGTCGGGAATTTTCATACACGCCACATTGAGGTGGCAGCATGTGGGCGTGTTGGTACGACTGATGAAAATAGCCATCATTACAGGTATATCAATTTGTTCAATACAACTAAACAATCAGGTTCATAAGCATAACGTTGTGTAATACATTTGCTTACAATAGCATACATGTTTTTATATGCTTTAAATTTCACTCTCCACATTAGAGGTTGTTCTGTTACTTATATACACTCCATTCACTGCGAGTAGGGCACCCGATCGATCTTAAAATTAAAAAGTAATTGCCTAATTAAGAGAAATTATGAAAATAGCCTATATGCTTAATATTGTGTGTCGCACCAACTTTCTCTGTCTGCCCCGCTAGGATTGCATTAATGAAATGATATGTTACAGTGGCTCACTTGGAGGTGGTCAGCCCAACTCCAGAGCAGGCCCATCTCGGGCATGGCTCGCAACGATTTGGCGTGGTTAAACTAGTAATGGAAACGTAGCGCGGTATTGATGCAGCCAAATGTGCCAGTGGAAAAGCCCTACTAGTGATAGTAAGCTAATCATTTTTTGTCAAATTCACCAAATATCTCCTTGAATTCCTCTAATTTACCGTTTTCTACACGTACTGAAAAAACATAATCCGGTCTTTCTATTCTGACTCCGTAAATACAAACACAAACAAAATGGTGAACACCGCTCATAACAACAATGCCCTAGTTTTCGCAATGCGTTAATGTGTGGGGCGAAGCCTCTGAGGGAGGACCCTTACCCTGCATTCACACAGACGACAAAAGAGAGCAACAAGCTTCTTGTGAGGCTACATGTTTTGGACACTCGGGTGAAGAGTGGAGCAGAGCTGGCTACCGACCACCATCTGGTGGTGAGTTGGGTCAAGGGGTGGGGGTGGTGGTGGCGGGTAGTGCAGGTGAACTGGGAACGTCTGGAGGAGGCCCCTGTCCATAAGATCTTCAACTCACACCTCCGGCTGAGCTTCTTTTGTATCCCTGTGGAGGTTGGGGACAAAGAACCTGAGTGGGAAATGTTCAAAGTTCCATTGCTGAAGCAATTTCCCTGGGTGAGGTCACTGAGGTAGTCAAACAACTCCACAGTGGCAAAGCCCAGGGGGTTGATGAGATCCGTCCAGAAATGCTAAAAGCTTTGGATGTGGAGGGAATGTCTTGGATGACACGCCTCTTCA
>JAODOY010023010.1:0-24268 GCA_025399855.1 Forbesichthys papilliferus
TATATTAATGTAATATACTCAAAATACCCATGATTTCCCCGTTAATGGGTACCTTGGGTATTTTACATGAATATACCACCCACACACATACACCTTCTCCAGGGAGACATAATGGGCAAAACTACATTACTGTATTATACCTCCCCATTGACTTGCATGGAACGCTGGGTTGTTCTCGTAAGGGTAAAAGGTGTAATGCAGACGTGTTTTATGTTGAAACCTCTCTCTTTACTCCATTCTCTCTGCTTGTATCGTACAAATCTGTTATGACCTTCTCTTGTTTTTATTTTATGGTTTTTAACTGTTCTTGCTTGTGGTGGGCAGGATAGGCAATAAAAACTAGGAACATCTGTCACTATGTTATATTTTATTCTCCCTGCACAGCAGTTAAAGATAGCTTATCTTCCTATCCTCTTAAAAGCTAACATTTCTCCCAAAGTCTCTTAGGAGAGGAGAAAACGCTGTTTTCCGAATCTCTTTATCAAGTCCAACAGGAGGCCGAAAGTGTTTACATTAGCGATCTGACGGAGAAAACTGAAATCTGATCTTGTGCTGACGACAGATTTATCAAAACAGGCGTGCATATCTACACTGGAGCCAAGCAGAAGAAACAGACAATTTTACTAACCTGTCGTTACATAATAATAATACTAAAATTATAATAATTATTATAATATATAATATAATATAATATATTTTATATATATAATATAATATAATACAAATAATAAAAAATATATATCATTATTATGATTACAGTATTACCGGATAAGCAGATGAAGATGGATGGATGTATTATTATTATTATTATTATTACAATGCACAATTGAAATATGTATACTAGTTTTAAAACAAATGACAAATAGTTGCAAAAGGTTCTGGAGAACAATGTGAATATAATTGATATAACCTCCACTTCCCCAAACCCCTGCCTGACTGTCTGTCAATCATAACAGCTTGCGTGCTTGTGTATATATACTAGCCACATGTACAGTGAGATGTTGCCCTTTTGAAAACAGAGGGGGAAAAAACACACACTTGACCTTTTGACAAAGACATCAAGGGGGGGGATTATTTTGCTACGTTCAGATGGGTAGTCTACCTTCAGGGGAGGGTCCTGTCCATCCCTAGAAGTCTGAAAAGTCCATGACTGACTGGCGTGCAACATAGCAACACCGCTAACTTCAATGGAGCAAATGTCAGGCGCCTAGCACCTTCACAATCTGTGTGTTCATGTACAATATGGTCAGTGTGTGTGTGTGTGCGTGCGCATGTGTGTGTGTGTGTACCTATTTACATTCTCCTCCCTCTTTGCACACTATTTTTTATCCATTTAAATGTGTTTTTGGCTGACCTTATCTATAACAGCCTCCATGGATTTAAAGGATAAGCTGCTGAAATCGTTTTAATATTTTATATGTTTCTTACTGCCAGCATAGATGGTAAATTGTAAATATACTGCATTAGGGTGTGACCAGAATATTCAAATAATCAGATAATCGTTTCATGTGTATTTGAGTTTCAATTCCCCAAACCTTTCCATTTCTGCTGGCTAATCTTCCACACGGAATGTCATATATGCTAACACCTATTATTATTATTATTGTTGGCTCTGCACCATTGCATTTTATTATATTAAGTTATTAATTAATTAGTTATTAAAGTCTCGGTTTAACTGCCCAGTGTGACCTGACATAGTGAAACAAACCATCCCTGTACGATACTCTGACATGTGCAGGCTACATCTAATATAGCATGTGTACAGCAGAGTTGTACAGCTCTGGTATACAGTATGTTTCTAAATGTTCAGTAACTGTGTGAATGTGCTGTGCTCTGGGCTAGAGACAGAAGTCATTTCCTGTTTGGTCGGCTGACCAACAAGAGTGTTGGTCAGCCGACGGCTCGAAACACTCCGCAAATGACTTCATCTGACATCAGAGTAGCACATCCCTCTGTGTGTGCGTGTGTGAGAGCATTGTATCATCAGATAACACATCCTGTATGTGTGTGAGCCTGTGCATAAGTGTGCGTGTGTGTGTGTGTGTGTGTGTGTGTGTGTCTGTGTGTGCGTACGTGTGTGTGTATGTGCGTGCATGTGCGTGTGTGAGAGAGAGCAGATCAGATAGCAACAATAGCAAGTCTATGATTCCCCCCCAACCACCCTTCCCCATGTGGTCCAGCTACAGAGAACAGGCACGCACACGCACGCACACACACACACATGCGCGCACACACACACACACACACACACACACACACACACACGCACACACATGCAGACAGACACTTGTGTCTGCATAATATTTGTGTCCATGTTTGAAGCAGATGTGAACTGTCGGATGCGTGACCTCTGACCTCCGTTGGCCCCTCCCCTCAGCGGGCTATCGGCTCATCTCTCGTTGTCAGACAGGCTAGCGTGTTCCTTGACCTCTCGATGACCCCGGCAGCCCCTTGAGAGGTCTACGGAGGTCAGGGGTCGACCCACTGCCTCAGACAAACAGTTCATCCATTGACGTTTCTATGCTCCACTATAGAGGACATGTGGCAGCAGGTCCTACTGTAGTAATGCCACAGATGTCCTCTACTACCTGGCATGGTCACTACAACACTGCGTTTAACACCTTCTAAAATGTCAACGAGACTCCATTTATTACTCCATAGTTATTATTATATTATTTATCGTATGTTTGATTACCCGACCACAATGTACGACAATGGCTTTTGAAAAATGGTTGCAACATAACAAGACACTTGATTAAACGCAAACGGAGTAAGCCCCTACAGTGGAATTCATGTGTTACGATAAGTTAATTGCTGTGATGAATGCTGTTCTCTACTGTGGAACATGCTGGTGTCTCATTAATATTACTGACACCGTTTGAGGCAACAACCTAACATAATACGCCTGCCTAATAATCCCTCTCCTCAGTGTGACATAAGAAGCTACAATGCAGAGTAAACGTGTGGTGTACGGGGGTCTTCTTCATGC
This sequence comes from Forbesichthys papilliferus, assembly GCA_025399855.1. NCBI lineage: Eukaryota > Metazoa > Chordata > Actinopteri > Percopsiformes > Amblyopsidae > Forbesichthys > Forbesichthys papilliferus. The sequence continues at coordinate 2,990 of JAODOY010023010.1, forward strand.
AATATACATCAGGGTGTTGTGGTACCGCTTTGCTGGTTTACCTTTCCCAAGGTCTCCATCTTTATCTGGAGGCAGCCCACTCTGGAGACCCTTGTCCAGACACTCCCTGAGGAGAACCATCCCATAATATATCATCCCCTCAACGTCCTCTCATCGCACGGAAAAGGTGCGAAGGAGGAGCGTTAGATAAGGGAGAAAGATAAGGGTGTTCCTCCGGAGGAGCGTTAGATAAGGGAGGAAGATTAGGATGTTCCTCCTGAGGAGCGTTAGATAAGGAAGGAAGATTAGGATGTTCCTCCTGAGGAGCGTTAGATAAGGGAGGAAGATTAGGATGTTCCTCCTGAGGAGCGTTAGATAACAGAGGAAGATAAGGATGTTTCTCCCTTATTTAACGCTCCTCCTTCAGCCGAATGGGAGATGGAAAGTTTGTCTTTCCATCTCATATCAGTACATAAGTACTTTAAGCACTGCTACTCTCAATAATAACAAACAACGCATTTATCCGCTGTCAAATTCTTCTTTTTTGGGTTTTTACATCATGGCATTTTACCGCTGCTTTTATTATGTACAGTATTTAATATTTAATATTAATATTGTTAATAAGGGAGGGCTTTAATTTGGATTAGCTTGAATCATTATCGTACTACTTCAGCCAGACATGGACAGACATCAAAATAGTTCTGCTTTGAGCTTGGCTGATGTTGCCTTGTAGGAGGTTTATATGTTGCATAGCTGCCATGAATTCTACGCTCTTTCCTCGTTAAACAAAGGCTGACTGACAGATGCCCCTGAGAGAGACCAGTCAGTGGTGGACAGGCAGTCAGAGAGGAGTAATGATTGAAAGGCAGATATAAGCCACCTCTATCAATACTTATAGGGTACTTAATACTTAAGAGTAAACCCAAACATTTAGCATTTAGCAAACCAAAGTAGCAGCCCAATCTTTTAACAGCCGATTCACTGCTATCACACATCACACTGCTTTATAATGGTGGAACTGTTAAATTATTACTAACCGACCATTAGCCAAATGTGTGTTTGCACTAATGCAAACCCACAGTGGAAATATAATGTGAGGAAGACATATTGTATTAAAGCCTATTTTGAGCAAAGACACCAAACTTATAAAAACTTTTTTATTAGATATGACTGGTGATTGTATACATGCAGTATTTATATCCCGGTGACCATTGAAAGTGCAGTTACGGCTCTCTCCCCATTCAAGTAGATACGGTCTTTATATAACTGCCCGGAGGCGTTACAAGATGGCTGCCGAGTGGTCAGACTTGTCTATAATGGTGCAATACATTGTACTCGGACCTCAGAACATAGCAACCTCCGACAGAACAAAAGTGCAATGGAACGCTCACCCAAGCTGGATGAGTTGGATGAGTCGTGCAAGATTGATCTAGCCCGAGTTCACCGACATAAACGCACCTGACGTCATAGCAATGTGGTGGCGCACAATAAATTAGCAATAAGCTACACATGTACATTGAAAGTTGGGAAACTTTCTACTTGCAATGGATTGCATTGCATTGCACTATAAGGACTTTGACCTTTCCAAGATGGCTGCCTGCAGATGCGCCTATAGCATGCCTGCTGGTGATGCATTGCACTGCTCAGATGAAGCCCACAGCTTGAGACGCAGTGACCTGGTTGCCACTGAGCAGGCTCTACATTTACGTAAAGTAGAGTTATTAAGGATTCCAGGTCAGGGTTGAGTGGGTCACAGCATAGACTGTAGGTTGCTGCTCTACATTCACGTACAGTTTTTAATATTCAACTTTATTATAATGGACTCACTGAGATTAAATTGTATTTAACAGGAGTGTCCTGGCAAATTACACATAACACATGAAGTCAAAATACATACCATATCATCCATTGCCGATGAATAAGCATAACATACAGCTAGTTTAAAATGCTCAATAAAAACATTTTCAACTTTGCTTTAAAAACATCCAGTGCAACAACTTTCTGCATTTTAGGTCATCTCGAAGACCATTCCATGCAGTATGGGAGCTGTAACCGTTAAAGCCTCCCCCCGCCACCAGTTCTGCGTGGGCAGTGAGACCTGCCAGTATACAGTCATCCTGTAATCTTCTTAATAAAAATTGCTTTGCTAATATGATCGCAAAGGTAAGATTGAGTGGGGTGTATTTAAAGTAGGGTTATTAATGGTTTGAGGTCAACACCGTGTGGGTGACAAAGCAGAATGTAGGTTGCAATATGCAGAGTGCCACTGGTTGAGATGTTTTCCTCGCTCTAAAAGCCATAGTATTGTTTCACCCGTATTCCCTTGGAAGATAACATGAGATGAGCCTGCTTGTGGCGTCTAGACATGGTGGGAGGGAATGTGATTTCCAGTTACACCATTTTAATCAGCATAAGAACAAAGCGATTGACTAATGATGACATTCAGTAATGTTATATGGCTCAGTCATGCATTATGGACTGACACATAATGTCTGCTCAGATCCCACCTCACAGCAGCTCTCAGTGAAATTAGACACCCACAATTTAGCAGTTTTATCCAGATTTGGCCTTTTAGTGTGGCGTTTATGGATTCAGGCCATTTTGCATTCACATGCCTTTTTCTCCTTTATTATGCGTGTTGAGAACGTAAACTCATTGGCAGTGCATCAGCAGCTTTCAATACATTAAAACAAGATTATCTCTGACTAGAATCAGCTGGTTGAACTACTGTACATTCAAGTGTATAAATAGTGCCACTATTTTAAAACAATTCATTTTTGGCAGGCATTTTCTTTTGTATACAAACGTGATGTTTCCTTTATGGTCTGCTGCATATAACTGCATATTTTACAGTATACATGTTATTAGACCAGTGTTGTCAGTGCCATTAAGGAAACATTAGGAAAACATTAAAAAAAAACATTATCAATGCTCATTTTTCTAATGTGTGCATACTAATTATTATCATGGTATTTTAATTGTTGGAACGCTTCATTCTTTGGCCTACTTCTGCTTTACCTGCATGGTCTCGTGGATAAAAGATATATGCCCACCAAGGAGCAGTCAGATAGATGCTGTAGAGGTATATTTGCTACATGTAAAACATTGGGGTTATTCTAATTAAATGTTTGTGGATGGGTTTCAATACACTCTCTCTATGTTCATATTAGTGTACGTATACAACTCTCTATTTCAAATCACCTTTCCACACCCTTTCTACCTGCTGGGGGCAGGACAACATCGCTGATGGGCTGTCCAATTGGCTGTCCTATGACCTTATATAATGTTTGGCTCATAACATCATGCCCATTCATAATGTGCTAGCTATGCCCGCTCACCTCAGCTCCTGAGAAGCTATATTGCGGCGCTAAGGCCGATCACTGTCAGAGGACATTCTCAGCGCGCTAGCGCCGAGCAGCAGCGCTTACAGCGTTAGCATTCTGCGGCGCGTGCAGCGCACCTAATGCGCTTCGCTGGGTTTTAATTTGCCCTGCTGCTACGGAGTATGCTATCTGCTGGCACGACACTTCCCCGTCTTGTGCTGGCTCCCAGTGCACCACCTCTCATGGATGCTCAGAAGCACATGCACACACCTGAGCACCTGTTCAGACAGACTCCAGATGATATTAGTGAAAAGACTCTCTATACTCTCTCTCTCTCTCCCTCTCTCCCTCTCTAACTCTCTCCCTCTCTCCCTCTCTAACTCTCTCTCTCTCTCCCCCTCTCTCTCTCTAACTCTCTCTCTCTCCCTCCACCAAAACACACATAGGGGTGTGACCCATGTCGTTGAATGGGGACCCACTGTCCGTAGCTACCTGATCTCATCTGGTCTTCTTGATCTTGTGTGCGTGTGTGTGTGTGCGTGCGTGTGTGTTGGGGGGGAGGGGGCGTGGGATAGTGTATGCACATGTACAGTGTGTGTGTTTGTGTGCGTGCGTTCACGTCTTTATGAAAAGTGTTTTTGTGTATTACTGTAAACGGACAGCGGGAGTCCCATGGTTCCGTCACACACTACTACTGCAGCAAGCGCAAGTTATTGTCTATTGACACCAAGTTCACATCATCAAGTTCACGTCAATCACAAACAAACACATCCGGATGCCAGAGAACCAGGAAATATACATGCACTATACGTGCACTCTACGTGCACTATACGTGCATTACGCTGTCCCTTTCCTTCATCCCAAATCCCAAACTAAACATGTCTGGCCCATGGCCTCTCAGGTAGACGTATCTTATAACTAGACCCAAATGGGCCTACACTAGTGGAACAGATATTAAACTAGTGGAACATATGTAACACTAGTGGAACAGATATTAAACTAGTGGAACATATGTAACACTAGTGGAACAGATATTAAACTAGTGGAACATATGTTACACTAGTGGAACAGATATTAAACTAGTGGAACATATGTAACACTAGTGGAACAGATATTAAACTAGTGGAACATATGTTAAACTATATATATATATATAGACAGACCTATATAGTTGTTTTTTTTTTGTTGTCTTTTTCAAAATCATTTTAATATCAATTTATATAACCACAGCTCCCTAAAAATCATTTTGCGCATGGACAGCTCCAAGGAGGTGGGATTGCAACTCCAATTCCTCCCTCCAGTGTGCAGAACAAAGCATTCCTCTCAATCCATCCTCTCACCATCTCCACGTCCATCTGAAACAGCCCCACCCATGACGGGACGGGTGGGTGTAGGGGTGACAGCTGACCCCCCTCCCACCTCAAACTCTCCAGCATGACGAGCCTTTGAGCCTGGCAGGCCAAGCCGTAACCTTTGTGCGACTAAACAGAGATATCGCTGAAGGCGTCACTCTTACACGCCTATGCCGAAGTACCAAACCACTGACAGGAGAGGATGAACGGATCACGCTTAAGCGCATTCCCGAATTTACCTTGGGTAGAAAAGCCATGACATAGACGCATATAAGTTTGTAAAGAAGCAGATAACCAAACATATAGGCATAGCACTAGCAGATATAACCCACAAGAATGCAGAATATCAAATAACTAACACGTTCAGTCCACTTTGTACGGTCAGAGCGTTTTTGAGCACAAACTTTAGAAATTTCGCTATCAAATAAAATAGATGAAACAGTCCTAAACATGAAGCTATGTAAGATAGAAGATCTGATTAATAAGCCAGGTAGTCTATTCTCCGCTACCTTAATACAGTACCTACCCTGTGTGAAAGCTAAGGCTGGCTGATTCGTACAATGATAATGAACAATTAAGCGTTGATTACCTAACGGGAAAGTGAAACGATATTTTCAGAGGCACCAAAACTGTACACATGCTAATTAAATTATCATTAGCCTATATTTAATATTGATTCAAATATATTTGGCTAACATACTTCCTGAAAGAAAAGCCTATATTTATTTGTACAATATCACCTTGCATAAACGTAAGCACACATCCTACAGTAGGCTAATTGCGTCAAATAATAAACGGGATGCTCCTTCATAACAAACCAGACCACATTACAACCACACTAGCCTGTTCTCACGTGTGTCAGGCATGCTCCCGCTGTCTCGCATACGGAAGGTCAACATCACTACGCTGACATCGAATAAAGATGGTGCGATTTAAAGGAGGGTTTGTTTACCTTCCGAGATGCACGGCGATGCTCTGCTCCGAAGCCCGGTAGAAGCGACGCGCACTGCCGATCATGCGCAGGAAAACCGGTGATGCAGCGGCGGTTCTTGTCTGTGTGGAGAGAAACAGGGACAGACTCAGCCTCGTTTGACAGAACCATTAAAGTCCCTCCCTCCCTCCTCTCCTCTCCCTCTCTCTCTCTCTCTCTCTCTCACTCTTCCTGTCTACGTCTCTCTGTACGTCTCCAATTATTAACCACACATCTTCGTTATTTTCTCTCTCACCTCCTCCTGCTGCTGTTGTTCTCCGGGTTCTCAGATCAACTGTCTACGCAGCTGGTGTCGCTTTTGTTGTGGCGCAGCAGCGACTGCCGAGCGGGAGGAGGGGAGGGGAGTGGGGTACGTGTGAGGCCGTGTGGGGGGCGCTCGGTCCAGCAGGGTTCCCTCCTCTCCTCTCTAAATATCGCTTTTCCTCGGAGCTAGGTGTGCGTGATGCGCCGCCCTCGTCCCTCCGCAAAATCACACACGCACTCGGTAATTTCTCAACAAACAAACAACGTACAACACAACACTACAGTATCTAACCGCGGAAGCGACGTGTTATTAACTCCGCGTACACGCCCACCCGGTTTCGGAGCACCTGCGCTCCCATGGGCTTGGCTCGAACGTCGGCTGGCGCCGCAACACACACACATCAACATGCGCACATTAGGCTGAAGGGTCGTTAGGTCGCGGCCGGCGAGCGCTACCAATTAGACAGGCAAGGGTAGGTTCTAACAAAACGCTGATATCAACTGAGACGCGCATATTAACGACACACTTAACACAGCCATGCAGCCATTGTCACCAGACAATGTCTCAAAAAAGATTGATATCATGTTAATTAGGTTCAGTTCTGTCCTTAAAAATACAAATAATAAGATAAAAAACATGCGTTTAATAGCTGGATGAAACACTGAATGATCAATATTGTATTAGAGGGATTGAGGGACATTTATTAAATATCAGTTGTTTCAGATTTACACATTAAGCTTTTAAACTACATTCTGATAATACCTGTAAGTATGTAATCAGAACTAATACTACACATTTCAAAACATATATAACATATATGGCCAGAAAAGCATTTCATTTGGTATTTCATATTTAGTTTTTAATAGTGCATCTACAACAGGCATGCCGTGTCAGATAGATCTTATAGTTATAAACAGATACATTCATTTTGCTGCATATTGTTCTTTAAAGAAAGCCTTTTGCAATGTTGCTGTTTATCTTTATTTTTTAAAGCAACCATTCTTGCCAGAATCTGTGTGAGGAGAAAACTCATTTAATAATAATGCTAAAATGATTGTATTCTATACATCTCATTTAGATAAAAACATTTACCCTTGCATAGCGTTTGCATGTATTTTTTAACACACGATGAGCCACAGCATATGTCGGAGCAGCTTGTATCACAAGTCATAAAAATAAAGTGAGTCACTGTATTGACATCTGTAAAGGAGTACAAATGGCTTCATGGCACACTTCCTGGAAGTTTAATTTAGTTACAGTATAGCTTACCATCTTCTCAATTTACACCAGTGCTCTTTGATGTCTACATGGTCAATTCCCCTGGCCCTCACATCCAGAATGTTCCTCCTGGGTTTCTCCTTCCTCAACATCTTCAGCCGCCATCTTGACCTGACACATTCGCTCCATAAGCCGGCATGCACTCCCTGGCTGCACAGCACCCATCCCAGCTCTTTCTCCTCGTCCATCTTCAGGCTGGACTCCTATGTACATGTCACACAGCAGACACTTATATCCAAAGGGGCTTATCAACAGCTAAATAAGTAACACACAATGTAGTGCAAGCAGACAACATTCTGTCTAAATACCAAGAAAGTTCTTACTAACAGAGCAAACAAGAAGGATTTAGAATGTATTTATTTATTAAAAAATGGAAGGGATAGTTCTTATTAATGTACTTATGCGATGTTGAAGATCAGTTTAGTATCACATCATTTTCACATGAATTTGGGATTAACAGGACTACTAGGGTCCATGTTCACCTGATAACGACATTAGCACTCATACTCTCCGGTTATAATGGAAAGAATAAAGAAAGAATCGAGTCTAATCTAAAGTAATAATGCCATGTATGCATTATTACAAATATAATATAAGCATATAACACCTACAGTATTTTAAGGGAGGTTATCACTAAATGAAGCTCCACATTTTTGCATGTTTGTCTCAGCAACCTCGATGGGATGGAAATACTGTAGTGAATCAAAAAAGATTTCATAGTTTGACTTTTTGTATTTATTTATAGACCTATACTCCAACTACAGAATGTACTCCTTCATAACATTAACCCCGGCGTGTGTAATGCAAATATCTCACCTTCCCCCGAAACACCCCGAAATCCTGACTGCTCTGTGACTCCTGCTGTCTATTCAGTATTCGCCAGTCAGACAGCACGGCCCACAAGTCACTGCCACTCAGCATCTCCATCGAGTGTGTGTGTGTGTGCGTGTGCGTGTGCATGCGTGCATGTGCGTGTGCGCGTGTGTGTCAAGGGCGAATGTCTACCCTGTGTGCAGTATTAATCAGGCGAGGTTTTACGTAGAGTGACGAGCGGTAAGGGCTATTCAGATTACGCGCTGACAAAGGTATACCAGGCGGGGTGCGGTCGCGTTTTAAGGGGGGTTTCCCCTGCCTGCGTGAGCGGCGAGCGCACACACAAGTAGGAACCGCAGGACAACAGCCGAGCCACGTGCACTATTCTACCTGTACCTAAGGAAGACAACAAATAGACATTGACATAGAAATTGTATTCTGTCCTCAGGCAAGGTGATATTACGTCAAATATTACCCCCCCTATCCGCCCCGCACCCCAACTGGACCCACCCACATCTGCTGGTCTTTTCCTTTCATGACCATAGGTTTACACTGCTCTCTACACCCCCCCCCCCATCCTTCTATGTGTGTGCTCGTCTGTTCATTTGTCTTTATTTTCCTAACCAGAACGTTGTATTTCTTGGGTACAGGTAGAATGTGCTGTGTTGCAAGATTGCCAGATGTTTCTTTGCTTATAGTATTTTCAGTTTCTACCCGAAGAGACTTAAAAAACAACAAGCAACAAATTTTGCTTGCAATTTTCCCTAATGTAATGTACTGTATATCATCATAAAACCGTAATATTTTATTAAATAGGGGGTCATAAATGAATTAACACATTATGTTGGCTATGGTCAAATATACAATATTTACAATTAACTACATCACATGTACACGGCAAAAAAAAATGTCCCTTATAATAATGTTTCTTATGTTTGGGGTTAGATACACGACATTTGGAATTAGACACCCATAAACAGCTAAATGTATTCTTGTCATCTCAACAATGATGTTCTACACTGGATGTGAATTTAAGATGTCCAGAATTTGTAAGTGTGTGTTTATTATTGGGGATTGAAATGGAATAGTTTTGAGTCAAATATATCAAAAATGTGAGCTAGAAAATGAACATTATGCAAATTCATATATTGAATTTAACAATGTTTTCTAACTGGGGCATACGTGTATAATTTGGGGGTGTATGAAACATAATTTCCAAACAAAAACATTGTAAATGAATAGTGGCCATGAAGTTAGAAAAAGTCATGGATTATCAAGATGATTAAAAAATGCCAAGTATGTTTTTTTTTTGTGTGCAGTTAAAAAGGCTCTGGGGTCTCACAGACCCCAAACAGAACATGAGGGTTAATGGGGTCCTGTTTCAACTCAATGAAGTTGCTTGTCTTGTATTGATCGGGAAGGTCACCATCACTAGATCCACTGTGAGTAGACATTGGCCACGCAACCTCCTCTCCCCCGGCAGGCTGTCAATCTGTTGCTCGGAGGAGGAGGAGCAGGAGGAGGAGGTGTGTGTGTGAGGGGGGCAGGAGGAGGATCAATAAGGTGGTTCCTTAGCCACGGCTAAAAGCCTGCTATGAAACCTGAGGAGTCTCGAGGCCCAGGGGCAGCCGTCAGCCCTGGCGTGTCTGCCGACTCTAAAGTATCTGCCTACCAGCCTGCTGTAGCCCGACCCACAATGCACCTGGTGAACAGGGTTGGACACGCTCCAATGGGGAGTGTTTACAGTCGGTTCATCCTACTGGGTACCTTGGGTACATTTTGACGCTATTGGAGCAGCCTTTGACCAATCAACGCTACAACAGTTTGTGTCGATTCATCTAGCTCTACCACCGTTTTGACCCTTGACATCAACGTCATCAAACTTAGCCACCTGATTGGTCTGACATCAGTGAAGATGGCACCCCATATAATAAGAATGTGAATAAAAGTTATTTGAATAGTTAGCAAAATAAAAATGTGTGCAAAAAACGTTTTAAAGAAGGTAAACATTACCTTTTTTGCATTTTATGTTAATATCACTTTAAACTTATCACATTTGTTTGTGCATCATCTGTGCACGTTTGTGCAAACAAAACAAACATGTATGCATCATTATTTTAAGTTTAATTGAGGTTTATTTGATGTAAGTTGATTACGTCATAGTCACTAAAATGGGCTGAATCGCTCATAGGCTTAACATGTACATTTAAACTTGTTGTTTCTCTGAAAGTTTGCACACACATTTTTATTTGGTGTGCACAAACAGAGAGAAATACACATTCTAGTCATATGAGGTGCCAACTTCTGAGAGAGGTATTCAGGCGGGACCAGACTACAAGCCTTTAGCAAACTACTGTTCACCCTGAGGTTCACAGCATCACTATCCAACCATATACAGTGTGTGGCAAGGACATACTCTTTGAAGGTAAAGTCAACAAATGTCAGCTAACCCTGTTAAAAAATCCAGCATTGCTGGTCACCAGCACAAGGTATGTTCTGACCATGTTGCTTGAGAACAGCATGACTATGCTGGTCCACCAGCTAGCTAGACCAGCACTACCCCAGCACTAACCAGTATAAACCAGCCTGGACCAGCATTGAATTCATGCTGGATTTTTAACAGGGAATTCATTGTATAATGATACAATTTGTCAAATTGGAATGCGAATGTTGCTACAGCTATATTTATAGCTACGGCTACAGTATGTGCTGAAAAAATAATCTGGTGTTTCTACACAGCCATGTGTTTTGCAAATATTAACATGCTCTTGTTGACTTTTCTGGGCCCTACTAACCCTTGTAGTGTACAGCGTTCTTATCTGCTCAGAACAACGGCCCTAGATGGATTTACATCCATTTGTTGTCATCAGATGCCCCATACACACGGGAAGAGATGAGAAACCATGCAACATCCAATGAAAGCGAGTAACTTCGCTGGGACGGGCTGCGACGCGCTGTAACGCGCTGTAACGCGCTGTAACATGCTGTGGGCAGGTATTGAGATAAAGTAATCTCAAATTCAGGCAACTACCAATAGCAGGTAAGGATCGTTGGCTGAAAAAATTTACATTTTGGGTGGGAAATGTAAAGTACATGACGGATACCTAGGCAACCAGAGCCTAGCGACCAAACTTTAGTTACAAAGCGATGGACGATGACGAGCAAATGGCGTTGTATGTGTTTGGGGCTTTAATCCTTTCAATGAAGCCATCTCCAATGCTGTTCTTATGTGCTAATGCATCATCTCTCCCAACTTGCTGCTGTGTCAACACAAACTAAATATATGAATATGCATCCGGAAGGCACATCCCCCCCCCCCCCCCCCCCAGGACTCTCCTCACACCCACCGGCACTTCATTACCGTCCTACCCCACTGACAGTTCTCCTGACTTATACAATGCTGTTTATGGCTGTTTGTGTTGTGCTGATTATGATGAAGGAGGTGTAGGCGGCATGGCTCCAGGTGTTATGGCAACGCAGATGCTCTCAAACTGCGTTCTGTTTCGTTTCCATACTGTCTGACACGATTCCTTCCTTCCACACAAGCTGAAACAAACTGCTCACGCAAGACGTGATCAATGGCCTGATCAACATGACTAAAGAGCTGAGTTTCGTAAGGAGGAAACAGTTTAACTTTGCAACGTCCGGAGATACAGCAGAGGGACATTTGTTTTGATAGAGACAATGCCGTTTTTGTGAGCTATCACATACAGTATTAGTCAGGCACTGTATGTGAAGTCACATCATCACATATAGCTCCTCCATTGCAATGGAATGGGCCATTATATTTGTAATTCATTTTGTGTTAACTACATTTTTAAATGTGAAATTCAATCCACCTTGGTACCACTGACCTCTCTACCTCATAGCACTCCCCCTCACCGAAGTTCTTCGATCTCTCTATAAGCAACATGGTGGCCCAATGGATAGCACTGTGGCCTCACAGCAAGATGCTCCGGTTACCCCCACTATCTAAAAACACGTCAGGTTCATTCTCCAGTCATTACACTGACCTCTACCTGGAGATGGTCCCCGGGCGCTGCACAGCTGCTGCCCACTGCTCCCTTGAGGGATGGGTTAAATGCAGAGGAATTTTGCTATGTGACAATAAAAGCACCTATATGATATATTATCCTACTCTATGTTAAGACCAACTCTTTGGGCTGTTACCAGTTATTGTATGGATTAAATGGTATAGGCTGTAATGCTGGGATGGCGAAGCGAGTGTAAATATACGAAAAACAACACAGATGCCGGAAAAGCAACGAGCCCCACGGCTCGTCCTTTAATGAAACTGAAAAGAACTCAAACAGCGAATACAAACATACAGTCTACAGTCACGTAACACCGCTTATAAACAGGAACATGAAACATGTACAATAACCCACCAGCCTATATGGCCTCAAACACACACGGCTGAAGGCTGATCGCGCGGGTGGCTGTGAGGGGCTGATGATGCGGGCAGTCCTCCCCTGGCTGTACCCCACTGGCGAGACCAAGGGAATGTTACACAGGCTATATGTTGTATATTTTAAGTATTTTACTGTACGAAACGTGGATGTTGCGGTTTCCACCGGCACTTTATCTGATTGTGAGTGGATAAGATGAATTGGGTGAGGCAGGTAGTCCAATGAATATGTAAGGAAGATTGATTAAAATGTATTAGCTAAAAAAAAACAACATAATTCTATAGTGTATTATAGTGTGTAAATATTTTACATCTACGTACAATGTTACTTGTATTGTATTTCTTCTCCCTCTGTGCTGCTGTATCAACCTAAATTTCCCCTACGGTGATAAAGGTACTGTATATTTGATCTTCTGACCCTTTTGGATTGAGGGGGTCTGATATTCACAGTCAAACTGTATAGCTCGCGAGATCGGGATGGTTTCGCAAATAACTGTAAATATCTCTGGATAGAAGTAATTTACAGATTACGGTCTGTAAATGTCTGTAAGAGCTGCTCAGGCCCACATTTCACAAGGACACAACCCCCCCCCTTCACCTGCTCTTCCCATCTGCCAAGGAAAAGCTTCCCTAAAACCCACGTGGGTAGAAAACGAGGAAGAACCCTTGGAAAAAGGACCACAGAGGGAGGAATCCAACCCTTCCAGGATGGTTAGGGTGCAATAGGTGTCAAATTACAGTATTATTAAAAAAATAGTTTGCTAAATGCTGTAAATATAAAATGCCAATGTTCAACTTTAAATGCATTTATTCTAAGTCATAAAACTGATTGTTGTGGGTGGTAGAATATGATAACAGGCAGGCATGCCACTATATAATTCTCACAGAGTAACGCTTTTGACTGTTGCCGTGTTTCTCGTGCTAAAAATGTGGGAATATAACTATAAAATGCCCTTTTAAATACCTTAATCACTTTTATCAGCAACTCACTTTTGGGCACGACACCGGAACAGAGTCCCCATGACACACTGGAGTCTAAACCACCGCGTCGCTCGTGTCATGTCCAACGAGGCTATGTTGAAGGCACCGCGCTATACTGTGTTACTCCATTCTGTCACTGGTCATTTACGTTTCACCGCCACCGTGGGCCAGTCAACAGCAGGACATAAAATGCAGAGGGAGACATAGGCTTCTGTGCTGAGGAGGGAACTAACCACAAAGTGTAAGCTATAGGTTTGAATGCCCTGGAGTCAAAATAGCATGTACGTATTTATTTATTTTTTTATGGGAGGGGGTTGTGTTACTTTGCCTGTAGTCTGACAGGGCCAGCCATTACTTCTGGTACAAAGCCCTGGCTAACTGCGTCAATGCCCGCCTACTCGACAGCATAGGTATTTTGGTTGACATGCACAATGACCATCTACATAACTCAACGACTCAAAGTCAGATGTTAAAATACTGAGGAATTCATTGCCAGTGGGCGTGGCACTTTATGTGCTGTCAATAATGAGTGGCAATGCTAACAGCCAATGAAAATCTACTACCCGTCTTTGTCAGCAGAGTTGCAAATCTTCCGCAGCGCTGATGAGAGACTACTTAGCTTAGTAGAGCCAGACCCAAAATTCACCTGGTGAACAGTGTCTGAACACGCTCCATTGCATTGCAGTGGTTGCATCCCAATGAGCGCAGACCTTGTTTTGAAACTATTGGAGCATTAATCGGCATTTGAGGGAGACAAAGCTGCCATTCATTTTCAATGAGAGTTGAGCAACTTACAGCAACAACAGACAAGTGGCCACTGCAAACTAGGGATGGCACCGATACCATACTGATATCGGAAATCGGTCCGATACTGACTTAAATAGCTGGATCGGTATTGGTGACAATTGCACAGTTGTAACCGATCCTTGTGGCTAATGCAATTATATTCATTTACACATGTAGGTCTACTGTCAAGCATCAGCCATGTCTACCAGGCCACAATATCAGCAGCAGGTTTATAAAATGCATCTAAGTCTTAAACTAGAGATTGGCTGTAATTTACTTTGCAATTTAACTTAAAACTTAATTTAACACTGGAATTGGATCGGTACTCGGTATCGACCGATACCCAAAGTGCAGTATCGGTATCGGAACTAAAGATACTGGATTGTGCCATCCTTACTGCAAACCCATCTAGGCAGGGTAAAAATAGACTAGAGGTCTATTTTATACTAATACTGAGCAATGCAACACTACTAATATCAGTGAAGGAAGAGTGACGCGTTGTTAAAACGAATGATCGAACCAATCAGTAACCACAAGCCTGGAACGTTTGTGAGTGTCTCTTGTGTTTGTCGTCTGTGTAAATGCCGGGTAAAGAGAATGGGGTTTCAAGGCTATAACCTCAGTTAACACGGCTGAGAGAGCAATAGGCTGCCCATATGGGCCTTAGCGCCTTGTGGGACCGGGGTTCAAATTCGGCCTGCGGTCATTTCCCAAATCCTTCCCAATATATCTCTCCCACTGGTTTCCTGTTGCGCTCTACTGTCCTGTAAAATAAAAAGCTATGAAAATAAACGGGGCGACAGGCGATTAAAGTGCCGGTTCAAATACTGCCTCTGGTGGTAATATGGTGCCTTGCATGCAACTGACACCACCATCGTTGTATGAACATGAGGCAATTCTGTACAGCGCTGTGAGTGGCCTGAATATTAGAAAAGCATCGAAATCCATATAAATGGTCCCGCCCTCTTGCCTCAGTCAAGGCGAAGGCGTTTAGACGAGACCTGCCAACAACACTTCTCGGCCTCGTCAGCCACAGACGGGCGGTGCCCCACTTAATCTGGCGACACGCTCCACCTCCGCCTACCTGTATGAACCTCGTCTCTGGGGGCAACCGGGGGCTTCCCGCCATATGCTGCCCCGTCCGCCCTTGCTTGAGCTGATGGGTGAATATGGGAAACATACGGGGGATGACAGGCAAGATGGCCGCCGTCAATGCTTTGACCTTCAGCTCACAGTTATCAGACTTCAGGGCAGGCAGAGAAACAGACAGGTAGACAGATAGACAAGAAGACATACTGACAGAAACAAGCAATGATAGAGAGAAACCCTTTCAAACATGATGTAGCAAATCTTATCCATCAAACTATAAACACAATGGAAAAAAACAAGTCTCCCAACAATGAGAAAAAAAAACACTATTTTTCCAGGTGAAAACCACAGATAATTCCTTTCAAAGCGACAATCTATAACTTTCTGCTATTTTGCAGCTCTTTTTCACTAACTACTGTACAATAATAATAATGTTATGTTTTGCAGCTATTTATTGCTGAATGAAGTAACGTGATTGTGCTCATTCACGAACACTGTCAGATGTGCAGTTCTGATGTCGTTTTCTAATTAGCTGTGATATAAGTGGCTACAGTGGTTTGTCCACCAGAGAAGTGGCACCTGGAAACATACAATGACATCCCACTCAGACAGCTGGGTTTGCACGCAACCTTTGCTTAAAGATCGAGACCAGCGTAATGCATCTTGCGTGGAGGTCCGTGAAATAAGTCCAGTGGCCATCACATTGATTTCCTGCACAAGTAAGGAGATGGAACATTGAGGTCTGTGTGTGCAGATGGTCAAAAAGGAAACCCTATGCTGATTAATACAGTACAACACCGCACAGCCCTGTCAATCAAATATGCAGATCCAATTATAACAGAGATGTAGTCACAAAGGAGAAGGGGCCCTATAGCCCCCCTCAGAGTGATGGCTCCTTGGAGACCGGCTCCATTAAGCTCTCTTATCTATCGGGGGTCAGTAGCATCATTGATCCATCAAAGTGGGCATGTCTTCTAGTTTCACATGCGTCTCCCTGGCAACAGGGCAACCATCCCCATGACTGAAAGCACTCAGAACTTGGGCTTTGATCTTCCACAACCAGCTGATGGTTGGTGACACTGTGGGCCAGCTTCTCCACATGGGGTCTGAAGCACAGCCTCTGGACCACTCCACCTTGAAGATGAGAACACAGCGAGGAGAGGAGAGGAGAGGGTGCAGTTACTTTATTCAATTTATTTAAATTATACGGACGAAAGCAAAAGCATTTGTACACATTCTAGGCATCACTTCATGCTAGCAGAATGCTTAATACTTAAATTAAATTTACATAGGAGGACAGATTCAGGCAACATTGATATTGCCTGAAAATCTCCCCCCTTTTAAATGCTGTTACTTGAATCAACGTATTTAAATGATATGTTGTACACATTCTAGCCATTTGTTTATGCTAGCAGAATGATTTAGAAGTCATTAATACATTCTTTAATACGTTGCAGCCAATTAAGGGGACAGATTTCAGCAGGTTTGATACTGCCTGAAACTGTCCCCCCTTTCAAATTATGTTACTTTATTCAATTAAATTAAATGATATGTTGTACACATTCTAGGCATCCGTTTATGCTAGCAGAATACATTTTAAGTCATTAATACATTGTTTAACAGTTTGCAGCCAAGTTACATAGCGGGACAAATTTCGGCAGCATTGATATTGCCTGAAACAATCCTTCCTTTCAATTGCTGTTATTTTATTCAATATATTTAAATTATACGGATGAAAGCATTAGCCAATAATAATTTTAATAATCAAGGAGGGGAGGAGGGGGAGAGGAGGGGGAGAGGAGAGGAGAGGAGAGGAGAGGAGAGGAGAGACTGGGAATGTAAAGATTGAAAATCATTGGCCTCTTTAACAGCTTTGTGATTCACATCTTGAACGGCTAGCGCTTGAGAAGAGGGCTCACACGTGTGTGTGTGTGTGTGTGTGTGTGTGTGTGTGTGTGTGTGTGTGTGTGTGTGTGTGCTTTCTAGATAGAAAGTAAAGGAAAATAGCAATTACTACTCCAATTACTTGAAACCCTCAGAGAAAATTCTGGAATTTTAAGGTTGTAGGACCCCCATCCCTATATATGTGAATGTAGTGAGTCATTTATAAGATACATGTTTGGGTGAAATATTCCGTTAAAGAGTCGTCAAATTCTTTCTCTGAATCCCCGCTGGAATGAACTATGTCAATAGATGCCGTTTTCAAATGGAATTAAAGAGGGAAACCTGTATTTAGTAGTATAATCAATTGTCCGTGCACTGAGCAGTATGTCAATATGTCCATCCACTTATTAGCAAAATGACAATGTCTAACTAGCGGCTAATCTGGTTAGCCTCTTGACCCTGTTAGTCTACAGCAGATGCTAGCTCCCTAAGGAGGATACGCATCTTAAGAGTCTTTTACTTAGAACAGAACTAACTAATAGTGTATCTGATGTTGGGTTGGGTTGCATCCGGTGTTTTGTTTGTGTCGAGGCTGAGGTCTTGTTTCAACTGTGCTTCATCTTAAACTAATGTTGGGCCAAGTGCCCTTTAAATGTTACCCCTGACAACATGTAGGTACACATGGTACTCAGTCTCCGCTTTTCAATCATTTTGATAAGCAGGCCTTTTTTATAGATTGCATTGTGTATGTGGTTTTGATGTTTATTAATATTTACTGTAATAAGCTTGATATTCTATGACTTTTCCAACTTAATGGCCACTATTCATTTAAAACGTTTTTGTTTTGAAATTGTGTTTCACACAAATAATTATACAAATAATTATACAAATAATTATACATTACTTCTGTTCAGATTCCAGGAGACCCCAATTAGAAAACATGATTTAATTCAATATATGAATCAGCGAGGGTTAGTGAGATTACGTTGAAGTCAAGAGTGTGGATCAGGCGATCAAATCAATTGTAGCAACGCCGATTGGTTCAGCACTGTCCAATGGATTACAAATTCACCACAGGGCTAAAGGAAACCTGCTGCTGATAGTGTGGCCTGGGTAGGTTAGACATGGCTGATGCTTGACAGTAAAAATGCGCGTGTAAATTAATGTACTTGAATTATCACCATGGATCGGTTAAAACTGTCCAATTGTTACCGATACATCCAGCTATTTAAGTCAGTATCGGGCAGATTTACGATCTCAGTATTGTATCGGTAACCTGACATGCCAGAGGAATTGTTGTCACAAGTCCATCTGGGGAGCCGTACATTAAAACTGTTTGTGAATAGCTGTACTTTCAAAAAAATACTTGGCAGTTGATTGGATGAACCATTTGGTTGTTTTCGCTGTCTGCACACCTAAACCACGCCCGTATAGCTATAAACACAATGCTGATTGGATAACCACGCCCGTATAGCTATAAACACAATGCTGATTGGATAACCACGCCCGTATAGCTATAACCACAATGCTGATTGGATAACCACGCTCGTATAGCTATAAACACAATGCTGATTGGATAACCACGCCCGTATAGCTATAAACACGACGCTGATTGGAAAGTTCAGCTGCTACTCGGACACATTCAACATGATTCCAAGCCTTTCCAGAATGATTCTCACAGCAAAATTAAACTGGGAAGCTCGCGAGATCAGGACGGTCTCGCGAGGCTATCGTAAGGGACTGCGAACACTTCCCAACAGAGCATGGCCAGACCTATTCACAAAGTGATTATGGTCTGGCTAGGGCTTATGACCAGGGCTCATGACCAGGCTAGGGTCTATTTGCTGCTCTCCCAGTCTTGGGCTTTCCTTTATGTGCATAGAAAGGCAGGGAGCTCCCAGAACCAATATCTAATTAAAATGTGTCACATGTGACATGTGACATAATCAATGTAAATAATTGATATGTGGCCATATATAGCCAACATGATGTGTTAATTAATATCATCCTGTTTAATATTAAGGTTTTATGGAGATTAACATCATTTATGACATTTTAGAAAGATTGCAAACCAAGTTTGTTAGAAGCTGAAAATACTATTTAGCAAAGAACATTTTGAGATTGAGGGCTATGGCCTTGTGTTTTCCCCGACCGTGTCAATGATTGTCCATTGTAGATGCTGTTCTCTCTAAGTGTGTGTTCATGTTCCATAGTTCATAAAAATGTTGTTATTACCCGAATCCTGCATTGTGTTAGTTCAGAGTTCAAATCATTCTTCACACGCTCTCCTTCCCTGCACATGAACGGTCAAATGTAGGTCAGAGCGACAGGAAATAAGGCTAATTCTTCTAAAATACAAGGTTTGGAACCCACTTTAAACACACCCATGGCCAATTGAATCATTAACAAAAAAGTATTACAGGCCATTTTGAAAACACAAATAAAGCACCCAACCTTGCTGGTGTATTGAACAGAACATATTGTTATCAAAACCAAACAAACAGTTTTTCATTATTGCTATATTATTTGCTTTATTATTAGCTGCTGAACTATACTATATATGGTAGTACTGCTGTATAGGTTACTAGGGTTACTGGAATCATGTAAATTACTATACTATCATACGCAGGACTATTCATCTCCAATCCTGCATGTTTTAGATCTCTCCCTGTTCAACTCCGGGCCTGGAGGGCCGCACCCTGCATGTTTTAGATCTCTCCCTGCTCCAACACACCTGATTCAAATGAACGGGTCGTTATCAGGCTTCTAACAACCTTGAATCAGGCGGGTTGGAGCAGGGAGAGATCTTAAACATGCAGGACCGGAGTTGAATAGTCCTGGTGTACAGACTTGTCTCACCTATAGGGTACTAAGGAGACTAAGGATCTATTTACTTGCAATTGTTTTTCTCAGTAATCTTTAATACTGTAAATGTAAATAATTAACACACCAGGCATGGAAAGTAGGTCATTTTAAATTATTATACGTAAAAGTACAGTTCATAATCCTGATACAGACATATAGGAGGTTATACATAGGTCAGTTGTAGCTACTGTCTAGCAATAATAGCGTGTTATAGTATATTTTGCTCTCGCTCGTTGACTTTAGGCATAAGACTTAAAGACACCGCCACCCCTTGTTAAGTCTAACAAGGACACGCCCCAATAGATACACACGCCGTAAGCACACACACACACACACACACACACAGTATGCACATACACACACACACACACACACACACACACACTCACACACAGTATGCACATGCACATGCACACACACACACGAACACACACCCTAAACACAAACGCACGCACACACACACACACACACACACACACACACAGACATGCACCCTAAACACAAACATACACACACACACACACGAACACACACCCTAAACACAAACACACACACACACACAAACACGCACACACACACACACACACACTGAGGAACACGTGAAAGATTGATAACTTCACCCCCCTCCCTAATTAATAAAACATGCACTTATCTTAACCCCCAACTGAGGCCTGTGTCCTTTTACACTTCAGCGGGCACCATCCTACACCCCCCCACCTTTCCCCCCTACCCCCTCACACATCCTCAGTTCCAGGCAGGCCGTGGGGGAAGGGTGGGGGGTTCGCTGGGGGTAGCGGCTTATACACACTCTTCTATTCCCAGCAGGCAGTGTCTTGTTTGTGCCGGGTGTCTGCCTGCCTGCGCCAGCCAGCCACGCATCAAGGAGATGGGGGGGGTGCTCCTTGTCTGTCATGTGAGCTAATGGCTGTCCACTGGCATCTGGTTACTGTGTGTCCATACGACTCAGCTCATTAAAAAGACACTCTGAAGGACTGGGAGGGGGGGGGATGGGGTGGGGGGGGGGGATGGTATGGCATCGCGACAGAGAGAGAGTTTAATGTTAAAAAAACAATCCTGCTCTACTCCTGATTTGGGTTCCACTGCTTTGGCCGCGTACATTTGTATTTTTATAACATATAATAACATTTATTTAAAAGTGCTTTGGCAACATTGTTCATTCGTAGCTTTGAATGCCAGTAAAGCCCATTGAATTCAACTGATCTGAGAGAGAGAGATAAACTCTATGTATAAAAATATATGTACAGTATATATAAATATATATATGT
>JAODOY010023018.1:0-24264 GCA_025399855.1 Forbesichthys papilliferus
ATTTCTTCATTGTTGTCACATGAAAAGATATGCTCACATATTTGCAAATATGTGAGGGGTGTACTCACTTTTGTGAGGTACTGTGCATATCCAGATACAATCTATATATGCAAACATCAGCTTTGTGCTGGCATTGTGAACACAGCATGTCAATTAGGTTGAACACATGGGCCCTTTTCACTGAGGTGCCACAATAGGGTAAACAAAGCTGCAGCTAATAAAATGTGTACATTTGATTTGTGTGCCAATTAGTAGGCTAACTAGCGTAAAAACCCAATACTAATTACCCCTGGTAACACTCTACAGTACGTTTCTGTTGTAGATGTTTAATGTTCTTAGTTTCTGTAGTACCTGCTAGCCTCTGGTTTTCCTTTAACTGCGCTGTGGCATCTCCCTGCATTTTCATCTAGACAGGAGAAAAAAAAAAATCAGGATCAGGGAGGCCTACAGATCTGTTTAGAGAAAGCCACAGAATGTCCTGGTCTACTCCAAGTATGTGTGCTTCTGCGCTTGTATGTATGTATATAATTTTTTACTAAAATTTCTACACACAATGTCCCATAATAAAAGTGTTTTTTTGGTGCAAATGTTTGTTTTTTTTAAACTAAAAAAAAAAAAACACTATCGGGTATTGTGTGTTGAATTTTGAAGACATTTTTATTTTAATCCACTTTGGAATAAGGCTGTAACATAACAAAAAGTGAAGCGCTGTGAATAATTTCCAGATGCAATGTAATAGCCTACCACAAGCTGTGTTGATGAACACATAACACAATCATTTGAAAAATATGAGTGCACTGCAAATATTCATTGAGTATAATTGTCAACTCCCCAAAATATGGATAGTAGCTGTAAGAGCTCTCTGTACTGTAGAACATTCATAAAATGTTATTGAGTTTATTTAAGCAGGCCAATTGTTTGTTGTCATGTCAATAGTGGCCAACAGCCACTAACTGCCATTGTGGATGACTGAATAATGCTAGTTTCTGTGTTGAATGGTGTACAAAATGTCTACTGGAATGCAAGAGAACAGGTTATTGAATGAATGGAAGGCTGGTATGCAAGAGAACAGTTTATTGAATAAAGGGAAGTCTCACCAACATCAACTTTTGTTGCTTAGTGAACATCCAGCTATTATGAAAGTTAAATTGTAGTCATTAGTTTATAGTCAATTAACACATGGGCTATACACCATCACATTAGATTTTAAAGAGCTAAACCACAAAAATCTGTTTTATCCTGTATTTTACCAAAGGACCAATTGAAACAGCCTATCTACCTTTAGCAAGGGCATTTAGATATAAACTGAATAGGTTCAAGAATTCCTTTATGCCTGTATCAATTCCAATTTTAAATAAGAGTTTGGAACTCTGATTCTTAAACTGAAAGAAACTTTGTTGTGGAGTAAGGATGGAACTTTGCTGATCGATGCTTCAGGTGTGTTTACTCTGTTTATTATGTTTTCTTATGTATTTTATTATCCATTTGTTTATTTCTGTAATATTTTGCATACTGTTGTGTCTAACTGTATCTGGCTTGTAGAACCCAAAACTAATTTCCTCAAGAGGACAATAAAGTATATATCTAGCTAGCTATCTATCTAGCTATCTATCCTTCGTAAAAAGGCAGTGCCAGTCAGTTAAAAAATTAAAAATATATTTAAAAAAGAGCTGCATTAGACACTGGCACAGCTGGTGGCTACACATTTGAATTTCTATAAGATATATGGGAATTAAATCCAACAGAAAAATGTGGGAACAAATAAATGTTGGCAACTTGCTGATTTCTGTAACACACACTTGCCAGCTGGAAATCAAAAAGGCTAATTTGGAACAAAGACTAGGTGTCGAATACTTCAAAAAGCAACATGTATGCCTAATTGAGGATAATAAACAATAACTAACTACTATATTATATGTCATGCTATTAAGATTATTGTTAAGAAGTTCTGCACAAACGGGAATATCAACATAATGAATTAATGTTACAATATACCCCCACCTCCTTGAACGTGAGCAAAATCGAACAAGTCAACCTTTATACCTCTAGGGAGTTAACGAAGGCAAAACAAAAGTCAGAGAGGGCGGAAGTGAGTGAGAGCCTCTCAGACCCACCACTTTAATGGGCCATAGGGCAGAAGCACAGTAATTACAGCATAAATCTGAACCAATACAAAGACAAAGGCTTTTACTTCACCATCCTTAAGCACCAAACTTCAAATGATAACTTACTCTTGCATGCTATTGTATGGAGCAGGATGACAAACTACTCTAGTCATCCTGAGCATGGGTAAGAAAATCAAACAGCTCAGGCTTCCATTACTGCATCTGAGCCCATTACTACACAATATCTTACATGAAAGCATTTAAGTTTGATGCTACCAAATGTTAGTGCACCACTACAAGCCAGTGCCATTTGCTGTATTAAATGTGTCTGAAACATGGTTGAGTTGTGTGTGGCAAAGGAGTGACCATCTTACCTGATAGTAGCAAGAAGACGGATATTTGCTGATACCGTACTAATGTGCACCCAAACCCATTCAACACATTGTCCATGCCACGTCAACAAATATTTGCTACAGTAACTTTGCCCTTTAAGTCAAATTTCTCCTGGTAAGCACACATGCGGGCCTACAACTGTTTCAGCATTTGCTTAGCCGCCTAAACGGTCTTCCTCTGCAGGTGTAATTAATTAATGGTTGTATAGGACACATGCATTGCACATCCACTTCCTATGCCCCCAGATGGGTTTTAGCTAGTGCCTCTGCATAACACTGATCTCACTATTTATCTTTTTCAAAATGCATTCCTCTTTTTCTTGGACTGGATTACTTAAAATCCAGATTATTTAAAATCATGATAACGCAGCAATATATTACCTATCCGTGGGTTTGGGCAAATCAAATGAGTATGTACGTGCGTGATAACCAGAACAGGGAAATTAAAAAAGAATATGCAAATGACAGGAACACCCTCTTCAGCTGTTCTTTACATGTCTCCAAGTCAAGCTGAACAGACCCAATGTTCATTAGAGGCTGTTGGAACTTGGACACAAACATTTCAAGCTGACAGCCGAGGAACTTCTGGCAGGACAACACAAGGGAATAAGGAAAGCCTTTTGGGTCCTTTAGTGGGCCCCCCCCAGTCAGTAAACAAATGCCAAAAATGTGGAGAATAAGAAAACAGTCATGTAGAAAATGAAAAGGAGCTGCAAAAACGCATTCATTTCTTTAGTGCAGGTTTTATATAAAGCGTACATACAACATTTTTACTGTATTTGTTGTGTTTGAGACGTGTATATCATATGTTATATAGGTATATTAATGTCGTAATATAATAGTGTTTAAAAAACAATGTATATCTCTGTCTCTAAGGCTATACCTTATCATCAGTGCACTTTCTGAACACGGTTTCCCGGGCCTGCAGCTTGCTTTCCAGGGCGCTGTAGTCTCCATCCTTCTGATCGATCTGTTTCTTATGAGTGTCCATCAGCTCTGAATTCCGTTTCTCCAGTCGGCTCCGTGCTGCATCTGTACGTTTTACCTGGGTCTGAACCTCTGCTAGTTCGTCCAACAAGCGTCCGTGCTTACTGGATACTGTCCAGTAGTTGAAAGACAGTATGGCGATGATGACCATCAAAGCAATGAGAATAAAGGACGGAAGGCGGCCCCCTCTTCGGTTTGCACCAAAACCAACCATTTCACAAAGTACTTATGGTTGTAACAGCAAGCTACTGAGCTCGGCACAAGTATTCTCCCAGTAAAAAAAGCATGCGTCTACGTGACATGCCGTGTAAATGCGGCAAGCGTTTGGCAATTACAAGCCACAACGAAAGACAGCCCTACATATGTTCAAAAAAATATCACACAATCATCTTTACGCTCTCTCTTCCTTCCGTACACTTGTCATCCTCTGCCTTCATCCAATGCCAATACAGCCGCAAGGACGTGGCCTAGCTCATATGACAACGTTTAACACACTGGACGTGGATAGGCGAGTGCAGTCAGAAATACACTTGCAGAAATAGTTAATAGTTCCGGGTTCTCGCAAAACCGCTCGGGTTACACATACGGGTGGCACGCAACGGTGGTGGTTATCTGAAACATTACAGCCAAACCGAGTATATCCAAGCTAACGTTACCTTTGACTTGAATTAAGTTCGCCTACGACCAAACGTTACAGCTAGCATGATCAGATTAACGTAATCTCGTTTCGAGCAGATCAGACGTCTCCGTTTCACAATTATGTACCAATTTCCAATAAAAGCCTCGCAATAAACGATATTTCATGCTTTCTCAATCTTCATGATATAA
Organism: Forbesichthys papilliferus; assembly: GCA_025399855.1. Taxonomy (NCBI): domain Eukaryota; kingdom Metazoa; phylum Chordata; class Actinopteri; order Percopsiformes; family Amblyopsidae; genus Forbesichthys; species Forbesichthys papilliferus. Next base: position 4,313 of record JAODOY010023018.1, read on the forward strand.
CGCTCCAACCTGTTTGTTGTATAGCATACACGATTGTCTCACGTAGTATCTGTATTTTATCACTAGAGGGCAATTTAATTTCAAAATAAAGGACCCTAAAGCCTCTTCCTGGAAATGTAAGCTCAAACTGTTTACATCTTCAATTTGTGTCTGTTATTTTATTTAACCCGCATGACTGTAGTGTCAGCAACATTTATGCTAGTGGCCTATGTAAAATGCATGTAGAAGAACAATATTTCAATTACAGTTCAGGAGTAACAGCACCCTAAAATGTGTTTCATGAGCTGTATATTAAATAATAGGCCAAATTGAACTGTGGTGAGACACATTAATACCTCAAAAATCTGCATGTTATGGATAAATATTGGCACAAGTAAAACCTCTGCCAATTAAGGACATTGTTGACTTAGAAGCTTAATGGCACCCTTGTAGTCATACTCATGAAATGTAATGGGGTCCCCCCTTCCTTACCTTTAGCATTTTTTTATGTGCAGTGGGTGGAGTCAGGCTCAAAGCTAGGGATGACGTTTGTACATTCACTTTGTGAATAGTGTCTGGAAACTCCATTAGGTTGTTTGCAGTGGTTGCATCCTAGGGGTACAGTCACACATACGCGAAGAAAAACTGGGAATCGTCTTCTGATGCGAAATTCATAATCAAAGTCTCCTCCATTCCATCCTGTCTCGCCAACAAACCTACATCCAAATGCTGCCCTGTGGGGTCAGCCACACACGCATCCTTGTTGTTGGTTGAGGCTGCGAATTAGCGGTCAAAGTTCAGCTGTGTTAAACTAAGTGGAGATACGATTTTGCTTCGCCACAGGAAGCAAAGGTTTTATTCGCTCCTTCAGTCGCATTGAATGGAAGTGAACGGGAAGTGAATATTGGCAGCTGTCAATTTCGCGCATGTGTGACCGCAGGCTAATGTGCATAGACCTTCATTCTTTTTGACGAGTAGATTTTAACCAACCTGCGTTACTTGCTACAACTGTTTGTTTCGCTTCATCTAGCTCTACAACCTCCGCCACTAATCGCTGATTAGTCAGATATCCGGAGTGGCTGAGCGAACGCTAATGTGAACAGGAAACAAACATTGATCAGAGAGCAGAGGTAAAGTTACACTTCAAGTAAGACCAAAACGTGCATGTGATTGGTATAAACAGATAGTATGGATATGTCAAATTGTTTGCAGCAGGTTTTAAAAAGGTAGGCTATATTTAGTGCAAGCTATACACTTTTTGAAAATTTCCCCAAATATCTAATTGCATACTGTTCTCTGTGGTTCCTGAAAAAAAAATTCTGGTACTTCCACACAACCCTGAACGAGTTCGAAGTTAGCAAGTGTTCTCGCTCAGTAATGCCTGACCCTGCCTTTAATACCACCTATACAATATGTCCTTGTTGTAGAGTTCAAAACATGCGTGTGGATGAACAATGGAAGTAAAAATCTAATGATCAATACATTGATCAAAAAAGGTTGCAGACCAGATACAAACGCATACTTTATTTTAACACTGATATGAATTGTAACACACTGAGGTAAATTAAATAGTCCACATCTGTAAAGATAGTTAACCAGCAGCTCCACAAAATATTCACCACCCTATCAGTAACAATTTCACAAAGTCTGCAAAACATGACTGATACTGTCCAGCCAAAGTCTGTCCAGTTCACAGTTTAATACAAAGAGTAGTTACCCCTTTATATTGAAGACAAGCAGAATTTAGATTCTGAACTCATGACCAGATGTTTTTTGGCTGTATGTAAGTTAGTTAATTAAAAAATCCCCTGAGGGAGAACATTCTGTTTTTTGTCTTTTTTTTGTCTTTTTTTTTTTTCTGATGACAAAGAAGTCACTCCAGACATTGGCAGGCTCAAACTGCATTTGCTACCATTTCGGCTGATGTCTTGGCACCTCCTGACCGGGCACTACGAGATATGAGACCGTGTCAGATGGCCTTTTCTGCAGTCACGATTAAGTCGATAAATATCCCTACAATGCCTGAAGATAAATCAATTATCATACAGGAATCTGCTGCACAGCACGTTGTGGCTGCAAGAATGATAACCTGTAACAGCCTTCAAGGTTTTGACTGGAGTCCTTTTTAAATGAGTGGTTAGAGAATGGTCTCTCTACATAGAAGGCTGTGTTCAGAGGAGGGGGAGTCTGGAGGGATGTTGGAGTTGCTGGTTGTTTGTGTTTGGGGTTTTGCACAGCGCAGGGAAAGAGTCGGGGAAGAACTCAATGCTCCGCAACTCTGGAGGTGAAGATCGTCGTCCTGCCTCCACTTCCTGGGAGAGCCATTAATGCGCTGAGACTGGGACATAACCTGTGCAAAATAATGCACAGGGACAGCGCTGACTGCATTTTACTATACATACATTCATGCATTCATAGTGTTACTAAATTAATTACCAAAGGTAAATCACAATCCACAAATATTAAAACAACCACTAACCAATTACAGAAATCAATCAATCAATGAACATCAAGACGAGTGTCTTACCTGATCTATGACGTTGGCACTGAAAATGGCCTCCTCCATGTGCTTCTCATCTGACTTGATAACGCACTTGATGTTGTTGACCACCTGCTGGACCTCTGGAGGTAGACTACAGCTTGAATGCTCCAGGAATTTGGCCACCAATATCTTGGTGTCTTTATAAGTCTTTAGGTCTGCCAGGGAGTGCGGTCGCTCATTGGAGCACTGTGTACGCAATGCTCTGGCTTTTAGATTTATATCAAACTTTCGGACTTCCTTTTTCTGCTTCTTGACAAATCCATGACAGGCTTTGGCTCCGTCTCCTTCTGTTGACACATCCGTTGACTCTGTATGAAGGAGAAATCCAAATAAAAGAATAAGACCTCGTTATTTAACAAGTTCAATTGAATAAGGCTAATCATGATATGTCTGGATAGAGTTACATTTTTAAATCAAACTTTGTCTTGTACAAAATCAACAATCGTCATCAGAATAATCCCTGTAATAAATCCCTGTTCAGGGTTCCATGAAGTCTTACATCATCATCTTATCTCACTTTATGTTAATTTATCTTAGGCTCCATTTCAGTTAAAAGCTTCGTACACTACCTTGTTCAGGTGACGTATGAACAGAGTCCTCGGCAAGAGAATTGTTTGCAGAGGCGCAGCCACAACTATCACCTGCAGATGGAGACAAAACCAACAATGTGAACCGAGAAGGCTGAATACAGTATACGGCAGTGGCTCTTTAGTGTCCACATGCATGCTGCTGAGTTAACTCATTCAGCACTTACTGCCTGAAGTAGAGGAGCAGGAGATAGGGTCACTGGTAGAGCGCACTATGCGCGCCAGTCTGCGGTACCTCCTGGTGGCCCGGAGCCCCCGCGGCCTTTCCGAGGGTGAGCAGCCGCTTTTGGCTGAGGTAGAGGGGGGCTGCGAGGCGGAAGAGGCCGACCAGACGCTAAAACACAACCTGGGTCCCCGCGGTCTTGCAGGCGGGGAGGGGGAGGGGGAGGGAGGCAGGGGGCTGAGGGCTGAGGTGCCCCCAGAAGAGGCTACGGAAACGGGCGAGCAAGGCCGCGGCGGCGGAGGGACGTTAACGGGGAGCGTGAGCTTCCTGCTCGACACTCGCGCTCTGATGAGGAGCGGCGTGGGCGCTTTTGGCGGCTCCTCCTCCGGCACGTGTCTGGCCGACGCCAGCTCCTCGCACATGTGCACGGCGGCGCGGAGCTCCTCGAAGGCGCGCGCCGCATCCGTGGACTCCTCCTGGTCCAGGGTGCTGATGTTCTCCGAGGACCAGTCGGCGGAACCGTCGCCGCGAACGTCCGACGACTCGCTGGAGCCCGCGTCGCCGGGCCGGACGGCAGCACCGCGGCGACCGCGACCGTGGCAACGCGAGGAGCAGCCGCGCTGAGCCGCCCGGAGCTCCAGGCTGGCGCAGCTGCCCTGGTTGGGGGCCATGCGGAGGGTGCCGTATGGGGAGGAGTCGGAGCCCTGCACCTCCAGGGAACACAGGTCCTCGGAGGAACAGCTGTGCTCCTGCAGGTCGGCTACCTCGGACGCCAGCAGGGAGGCACTGTCCACGGAGGCTGCACGGCACACACACACACACACACACAGCGCGTCAGCCCCCCTGTGCTCTGCGCTAGCGTGCGGTGTGTGTGCACCACGTACGCCCACTTACCCTGAGTACTGAGGCCTTCAGTCGTGTTGCCCTCGCAAAGGCTCGACTCGGTGGCCTGCTGCTCTATGCTGGTGGTGACCTGTAGGAATTAACAAAGACACACACACACACACACACACACACACAAAGACGCACTGAATCAATTTGAAAATCTGTGAAAAGCGACGGGATCATTAATGGTACAGAAGGATCTGCAGTGGAATGGTGGAGGTAGATATTTTCACAGGCTATTTGTTTGCTGATTTTGCTTGTGTGGCACGCACATTAGCGTCCGCAGTGTAGTCAAGGTCACATGCAGGTACACAGGATGTACAGATATGTACCAGCAGACTGTACTACAGCTGCACACTACCGCATTAACACACTGCTGCCACTACTTGGCACAGAACCATCAATGGCACAACTTGGTCTGTAGAGGGCTCTAGAAGACCAAAAACACCAAGGCAAGATAAATTACATTTTAAAAGGAGGGCATACTAGCAATAATTTAAAGGTCCATGAGCTTTAATTCTACTATATACTACTCATTTAAGAATAAGTAATTGAATACATATTTTTCTTTCTTCATATTTCCATGTGCCCAGGGGCGGAGCCAATGGGGGGGCATGGAGTGGCACGTGTCCCCCCAGAAATCGCATGTGGTCCCCCTATTTTAATTGAATGATCAGTTTAAAAAGAATTACAGCATTTAAGTGACCCCCCGTTTTCTTCTTGCCCCTCCTGTGCCCCTCCACTGAAAATATTCTGGTGCCGCCCCTGCATGTGCTGCATATCCCTCCTTCTGGCTGTTTTCACACTTGTCATTCAATCTCTACACGCCTTCAACCAATGTCATGACAAACTCACCATTAGGAGAGAGAACGGCTTTGTAGCATTTCTATAATATAATAATGTCATTTCAGTTTGTAGCTATACATGTATTCCATTTTCTTTACAAAGATTGGAGCATGTCAGAACTTCACGTGTTCACACGCAAACCACAGATGTTTCTGTGTTTCTTTTGAAAGAGTAATGAAGAAACACCTATTAATAGGACATGCAGTTAAATCCTACATCGTACAGTCTTATTATAAATAATAACAACAATGTTGAGCACTAGACAATTTCCTGAAAGACAAAAAGCAGAATGTTGTGTGTGTATGTGTTCAAAGCATCTTACTACTTATAAAGTGAAGACACATATACTGTATGTGTTTAACCGGAAATAAGCTTTACATTCATAATGTTAAACTGCATTATTACCCAATATGTATAAGAACAGAGCCAGTAGACATGTTACCTACCTGGCTGGCAGGAGTCTGCCCCACTACAGACTCATATGGAGGGGGCAGGTCAGTCGGGTACATAGTCCCTGGGCTGTTGATGGGCACCCCATAGATGGCACTGAATGGAGAGTGTGGGAAGTCCAGGTGGAGACCTCTGTCAGACACAGTGCAAGAGAGAAGAATTAAGTTTAATGTAGTCTCAGAACAAATCATTATTTATTCAAAATAATCTAAATTAAATTGCACCCCAATATAGGCAGGGCCTGTATGGTACAGTATTAGTAGATGCGCTTCATATAGTGTCAATTTACGATGAGCAGTTATTTGTGAGGCCCTATCTTTTAATTAGAGTGCAATTTTCCTCTAAAGTGGCAAAGCGTGACATATAACCACGGCCTGATGATGTCATGACTCACTCTTGGCCTTGGGCAGGGACACTCTATAAATGCGTCTTCAGGCTTGTTTATATTTACGGCCTAATTGACAAACAGACATGGCTTCTTGCCAAATAGCTACATGAGCAATGTTCTATTCCTCCTGCACGGTCGAGAAAGTGACAGAGGCGCTCTTTGGCGGAATGGGGATAGGGGATGAGACAATAGATCTTTAATGGCAAGCGAGAATCACAGATATCACAGCTGCACTTGACAGAGGATGATATTCTCACTGTTGTTGATCACAGTCAAACATCATTGGTCGTTTTCTTTGGGTGGCAGTAGGGCGTTACATTTCTAATCTCAAGAAATGCACCATGGTTGACGATGCACCCGATACAAGTATAAAATGTGAAGATACATTTAAAACTAAATGTATTGTTAAACGGGGGAATGCACGGCTCCACCTGCATGCAGCACAAGAGACTTAACAATGTGTCCATATTTGGTCATGGCATATTATATAGATGGAAGGTTTTGCAGTTTGGCAATAAATTGGAGGTCTTTAACAAGAGGTCACTCAGTGCACACCTCTGCCCAGGTAAATAAATAAATAAATAAATCAAATCAAAGTGATACAGTTCCTGGCCCATGGCTGACCTAAGAACAAAAAATATTAACGTTTATAATGTTTGAGATATCCTTGAGGATAAAGCACAGGGTAAAAATATTACTGCCTTGGTGGAGTTAATAAGAAACTAGACCAGACAAATCACATTTAAAACCCATTTAAAATCAGTGTGTACCGGATCCTAATAGTTATTCTTATGGCTGTTCATCTGAATCATGTTTTCAGTGTTATGTGTGTGTGTGATAGATTTTGGAGTAGTTTTCATCTACACACACAGTATTGTATGTAACCCCAGGCTCATCAGTTGCAATGTTAAACCAATGGTAGGATTTACTTCTGCATTATCTGAAAGTTTCCACAAACCTTGTGGTTTGAACAACGCCTCCAGACTTGGCAATGACCAAAGTAGTGTCACGGTCCGCCCCCCCACCCCCCGTTGCCATGGATTTTGTTTGTTTCTGTTCTTGTTGCCTGCTGTCTTCCCCAGCCCTTCTGATTCCCTGTGTTGATTGTGTATTGGTTTCACCTGCTCCGCTACGTTGTGTCTCAGTTTATAAGCTCCTGTGTTACGCCTTGTGTTTGTCAGTTCATTGTAGTATTCTCACCAGGCCTGTATGTGCCGCTCGCATTGATTTTCATTAAACCTGTGTTCACTTAGACTACTGCCATGTTTTTGGGTCAACCCTTCGACCACACCTGACAAGTTGTGCTATATCCATGTATTTTACTTACCTCTGTCCATCCATGGAGGGGGTACATGTGTACTCTGGTGGGTAGTAGGGGGGCGGCGGAATGGGAGGAATAAACTCGTCAAAGTCCAGCGTCTGGTGGAGGATGGTTCCATGGGGGGTCAGGCAGTCAGCATTCAAGGCGCGAGCTCTGTGAGGAATGAACTGAAACACAGATGGCCACGTGAATGAGAGCAAATGTAAATGTGTTTGCAGTTATGCATGAAAATGTACATGTATCCTCTGTTTAAGACAGTATACGTCAAAACTGCACGTTAACATAATTGCAGTATTATACACTTACAGTACATGCAGGCAGATTAATGCAATCAGTGTGTTACTGTTGCTTGGGGTTAAGTTTTTTTTTTTGTCCCCATCTAGGTTTTCCCAAAGGGCTTTCACTCAGCTCGTCTTCTCACTCTAGTAGCCAAAAACACCCTTATTTGTGTGAATAAATCTGTCTCAATAAAGGTTAATGCATGCTGGAAAATGGGAAATGAGTGTTATGCAGCTACTTCTAAGCCTAGGTCACAGTCCGTATACTGTGTAATCTAATTAAAATGCCATAACTAGGACCAGAACAAGGGTTAGCAAGCTATAGCATGACCCAAAGCAGTCCAGGAAATGTCCTCTTACTCACACTTTGGCAATCTCAAGAAATGACCGCACGGCTCATAAGCTGTGCGGCGGGTACTATCTTTAAAAATTGATCTCTTACTGATATGTAATTGCTGAGCAGCCAGAATTGCCATTGTGCCTTTCAGCGGCGTTCTGCTATGAAGCATAAATGACCGCACTTGGAAACCACGGCTAGTGTTCAGGACGAAGCCAGCATGGCCATGCCGGGTTTCACTCTCGGCTAGAGACTTCATCAGCGGGAGATCCATTGTTTTGCAGGGGGTCAGCGTGAGGACATGGTATTATTCACAAGAAAAAAAGGCCGCCTCCTTGGAGATGTGGTGTAATGCCACAAATCCAGCATAATTCAGGCGGGGGCACTGGGTGAGGTGGGACGGGGAGGACTACTGTCTGCGCCGCTGATATTGACGGATTTCCTGGGCCGGTCCAAACAAAATGTCAAACACAACCCCCGCGGGTCTTTGAAGTGAGAACGAGCGGGACCACAATCAGTGAGCGGTACGCGGTTACCTTCCCTGATGGCTGTGGTCCGCACTCTGTAAATAACGTCTAGAACAGAAAGGGCATCAGCAGGAAACAAAGATGCCCATTGTCGTCTCTCCCGTCGCACTCACCATCTGCAGCAAATCGGTGGAGACCATCTGCATACAGCACATGGCGGTGGCCAGCGCGCACACGATGGTGGAGACGACATTGAGGGCACACACACTAAACAGCAGCTCCTGAACAACAAGGGAGAGAGGAGAGAAGGGGTGAGATGGTCCAAAAGAGAGAGAGAGGGAGGAGAAATAATAGGGGGCAGTGGGGGGCCGGACAAAGGGAATAGAAAGAGTGAGGCAAATGTAAGGCATCGGCAGAGATGCCAAAGACGATAGAGCGAAGGGGGTAGAATGAAGGACAGAGCTTTTATTTTATTTTATTTGAGCAGAATAGATTGAGCAAACTACGAGAGAGAGGGAAGGGGGGAGGGGATGCGGGGGGAGGATGAGCTGAAGACAGATGAAGGTGACAAAGAGCAGTGACGTCATCAGAAAGTTAACTGGTTGCAGCGGTGGTGAAACGTCTGGCTTGAGTGAATGGGCCACACGTGGGACGCAGTGTCTACATGATTGTCGCTATAGGCATTCCATAAACAATTTGAAGGTGGTTTATTATAAACGTATTGTCTTCGAATGTACAGCATTACACAAATAACATGATATGTCTGTTTGGGTCACATGGTCGACGCGTGTGTCCTCATTAATATGAATAGGTAGGTGCTCTTATCCCTCTTGAAAGCAAACCACCTCATAAAAGTTCAAGGTTAAGCTCAAGCACCGTTACACTGCATCATAGCAGAGCAGTTAACCGTAGAAAGACAAAGCAGTATTGAATTTGTCAGCAGAAAAAGATGTGCCTGCTGGTGAAATACTAGACCAACACATTGCATCCGGAAATTAGACTGGCATTATTTTGTTACACAATGAAACAGCATGCAGCAACACTTATTTGAGTTCTTATCACACAACTTCAACGCGGTACACAAAAACATAATGTGGTTTGAGAGAATCAACATATGAAATCTATTTCATTTCAAGGGAAAAACAAACAAAGGAAAAAAACAAAACATTTAAATAAACAAAGAAGAAAACGCTTGATTGAGGAGGCTACAGAGTGTAGACATTACCACTGTCCTATTATGAATTTGAGGATTAAAGGCATATTCCACACACAAGAGACCTGCGACCATATTCAATCTCCTTCATTATTCAACACCTTTGTTGCGTCACAGAATATGAAATTGAGAAACAAACACTATAAAAACTAAAGCATCATTGTGGAGGATGAAGAGGGAACAGATTGAAGAGGCTGCATGAATGATTCCATTTTTTGAATCGATTTCATGGGTGTATGAAACTGCCACAACGCTATTCCAAGTAAACTACTTTTGCCTTGAGGCAAAGGTATATGAATTCACGCTTGGAATTGATGTGTTCATCAAACCAAGCAATAACGAAGAATGTAAGTAGGTAGAATACAAATGGAAATCCTTTATTTTCTGATAATGATGAATATCAGTATACAGTGCATCTGAAAAGTATTCACAGAGATTCATGTTTTCCACATTTTGTTATGTTACAGCATTATTCCAAAATGCAATACATTTTTTTTCTTCAAAATTCTACACACAATACCCCATAATAACAGTGATTTATTTAAAATAAAAAAGAAACGTAGCAAATCACATGCGCTGTGTATACCAAGTGAGTTTAGCCTATGAGCTCGTGATATCCAGTCCACTATGCAACAATACAGTATATTCTACCGTGCATCGATCCAACATGCCTTATTTAACATTAAAACAAAAGTGTCTCTAGGTTGCTGAACAAAGGAACTGAATAATGTCTACTCTAATAAAGATGATCATTATTCTCTTAGTCTCAAATCTGAGGAGATTTATGTTGTGGTAATGGATATGCTTTACCAATGCAAGAGGGTACATTTAATTGATTTCCCTGGTGACAGTCATGCACATGACCTAATAAATCCTGCCAAGATAAGCAGTGTAATAATGTCTCAAAGGAATCTGTTTAACATGCTTGCTCACAGGATATTTAGCCTTGTGGAGACACCTTGCCCCCAGCCATTCTCAGGCCTGGGACTTGGTTACATGGTGCACCTTTGCACAGGAAATCACAAATTATCACCATTTGCTCTCATTATCATTTCTCCTGACCCAAGGCAGTAACATGAAAATAAATAATACATCTGATGATTACATTGTCCAAAAGGAGTGAATTATAAATATCAATGAGTGACAGAATAACACTGAAATGCAATTATTCTTTGTTTTAGGAATTGCTGTTTATCTGATGCATTTGAAACCAGCCAACTGTCTAATATCGGTATGCCCTGGCTTTGACTGGACATCTACCATTCACAATTTGTTCATTATTTTAGTGCAGGAGCAACTATATGGCAGCTGCAAGTTCATTATGATCCATTGACAGGCTAACAACTCTCTGGAATGACCGTTTACTCTGGAGACTGAGATATGACACCTCCCTCCGTTTAACATTAGACATAACTCAAAACATCTGACTTGCTTGGCACTTAATAAAGTTTTATAGCACCAATTCCCATGTCTTTTAAATGAGTTATGATAACAAATGACGGATGTGCTTGATCTCTCCTCTTTTCAAAACCATGCTTCATCCTAAAGACTCTGTTATTTGGTTATGAATGTTTTATCATCAATCAAATACATGAAATTAATGCATTTTGATTGCTGTTATCCACTAAAGCCTGGTATATCATTCTAGTAGACACTGTGGAGATAATCTGCAGAGATCATGAACTAGCTAACTAAAGCAAGCCCATGCCAGATACACACTGCATACTAAGAGGCCTTTCTCTCAGGGAAAGACTAATACTGTTGCCACTCGCAACTTCCTGCACAATTAATCTCACCATGAGCATTTGCACTATTCCTGTGTTCAGTGCTGTCACACTGCATGCAACAGAATTCAAGGACATTCATTTCAACATTTATTTGGGATTTTAAAATGTTAAAATGCCATGATTGAAATAAGGTTGAAGCAGCACAGTTTACAGACATATCATGTTGGCCGATGGGGAACATTTGAAATATAATTATACATTTTGGCAATTTTACAAAAAAGCACTGGATGGCAACAAAACATATTTGACTTATCTTGTCACTTTCCTAACAGTGAATCAAGTTAGGGCATGTTTAAAAAATGAACTAAACCTGAATAGTCAGCTCAAAAAGGGAGAATATCTGCTCAAACTGAGAGTTTATACAAGACATTGGAATGAAATGACCAGTGAATGCAGTCATATTTTTGGCATGAATTAAATAGACTTGATAACATATGATGTTCTCTTTTTTGTTATAGCTGCAATCTGTCATTAATCTGCAATTATTTTGCTAAAAACCACAAATTCACTTCACACTTTTAGCTTGTTTAAAGGATCTTTCAAAATAAGATTAAGTCACACAAAAGCAAATCGCAGACAGCATCTTTACAGTTAGCACATAATCTGGTAGATTTCCTTGTTTGCTGAAAGCAGCACATGGTGACTCCACTAACAAACATCCCCTCACCCAACCCGAAGGGCGTTCTGCGAAGATTTGAACATAATTTGACTAATTCAGAATACCCCAATTGTGAGTTATGCTGCTATGTTGTGTGTTGATAATGACTAGCATGCTAATCTTAGTCTCCTCGGTCCTCCTCGGTCCTCTTCCCAAAAGCTTTTAATGGTTCCAAGAACACATTTTAAGACGAGAGGTGATTGTGCATTTGGTGCGGTGGCACCAAGGCTGTGGAACTCTCTCCCAATTGGACGGAGCAATATTATTAGGCAAGACACCATTGCATTATGGAGGAAAAATGTGAACATCAAGAAGTATTTGTGGTCATTTTAGACTCTAAAATGTCTACAAATACTTCTTGATGTTCACATTTTTGCTCTACAATTTAGAGCATCGGGATGGCTGATGTTGAAGGATCTCTTCAAAATTAGGAGTTTCGTTCCCATGGCAACATTAAACAAATGGCTTGCACACTCTTCTGTCTTCTTTGAGATGTGGCAGACTAAAGAGAAGGGTATTCAATTTTTTCTGAAATTGCAGAGTTTTGAACCACACCGGACAAGCTCTAATGCTTTCGGCGATGATACAGTTAAGCCTAAGGCTGCTCACGGGAGAGAGAGGCCCGGACGAGCTTTACACTTGGCGTTTAATGAAGTTGCTTCACACAGCCAGAAAAAATTCGTAACACGGCCACAGCGGCCAGAAGGCAAACAATACCAGACAAAGAACAAAAGACAATGTGCGCTCCCCGACGGCGCAGCACTGGACGTTCCAACGGCAGTCAAAGCTTACGCAACATTTTTTAAGATCACCGGTTCTGATCGCATACTTTCAGCAAATGTTGTCTTGATGTGGTGACACTGAAGGTCAACACAACACAACACAACACAACACCAGCCACCCACCTTGAGGCGTAGCCGTATGGTATTGCAGTCCCTCAGCGGGTTGAGCTTCAGTGTCTCTCCCAGGTTGTTGCAGCTAGAGCCCTGCTGCTGCAGCTCACAGCAAACACACACGCCGTCGCTGTCAAACTTGAGCTGGGGGACGGCAGGAGAGAACACACATACACACTCACGCATGCACGTCACATGCACGAAAATGCATACGAACACACGCACACACATTCATACACGCGCACACGTACACACACACGCATTCATACACACACACGCACACACACACATTCATGCACTCATACACGCGCACACGTACACACACACAGGCATTCATGCACACATACACGAGCACACATACACATGCGCGCACATGCATACACGTGCACACACGCACGCACGCACACACGTGCACACACACACACACGCACACACACACAGATCAGACCTGGGCTTATACTGTAATATTGTTACTGTAATCAAAAACATAAAACATTAGATATTCACTATACAGTACTGTACACAAGGACCCTTTGTGTGCAGATATAATGCTTCATGATGGAAGACATGGGGTTATAAGGCACGGTTGGTTTAGTGTGGTACGAGTCTGAGCAAACATCATGAAGACAGATCCAGGTGAACGGATGTGATGAGCTACTGTATGATAAGAGAGAGACGTGCAGTGCCAGCTATGTGACCCAGATTGAGAGAAAGCAGGACATGAACCCAACAAGTATGGGTTAATTACTTTGGGGAGAGTATATGGAACGTACATATTTCAGTCACGACTTCGGGAGGGTCTCCAAGGAGTTACATAAAGCAGTAAACCTGCGCTACAAGGCTGGTCTCACTTCTGCCAAGGAAGTTGAGAAGGTGTTCAAAAACAGATTTTACTGTAATGTGTAAGCGGTAGGGTCGTGTACGGCTGCATGATAACACTCTTCTTTCTGGAGGAGGTAGGAACCTTTGGCCCATTGTATCTGTTTACAACCAGCATAGAATATCAGTATGAGGCTGGTACTGTAAGGCATTCATGTGTTTATTTATTTCATGTGTCATATTGTAAGATGAATTTCATTTTGAAGTGGCCTGAGTGGCATCCTCTCTTGAATAGCATTAAAATATGTTTAAAAGGTTAATTAGCAAATAGGTGAAAACCTGTTTAATGTGTGTCAGCTAATGTCTTTGAAATAACTGTATTTTTATATACAATTTAGTCCATTTTAGGTTTGTTGTTGACTTGTCTGCAATCACCAAGCCTGCTTCACTGCCTGTTCATTTCACAAAATGCAGTATATATATTTATTTGCATACTCACAAGTTAGCATGTTAGCCCAGGTGAAACATCCAATGCATTTTCATTTATTTTTAGTAGCCTACTTCAGCAGTAGTCATGGTAAAAATCATACTATGACATGTTATAGAATAGATGATCAATACTAAAGGACCTACAAACAATCAAAACCAAATATATCTAAATTGTATGTACAATCAAATTGTTTTTTAAAAATTCCTTTACAAGTAGTACAGCGTTTTGTAAGCACCTCCTCGGGAACTCCCAGGCAGACATATTGTATGACATCGACATCGATGTGATATGAACATGAGGAAAGAAGAATGGAAACCCTGCACTACAGGAGAGAAACTATAGCTTAAACGCTCTGTCTCCAGATGGAGAATGATTATGTTTTCCTAATAATTAAATCATTTGGGTATTCTGTCAGACAGACAGTATAGTGAGCCCTGATATTAATATGCCTGTGACATGATGGTCGGTACTCTCTGACACTAGATACAGCACTAGATGCGAGAGATGTTTTTATAGACACAATGATTCACCAGGAACTATATTTTCAATGTTTCTCCAAAACCACACAACCCCATGGATTTGACAAATAGGGACAAATCAGCCAGTAAGATAACGAACAAATACAAACTAAACTGCATGTATCTGTCCATAAAAACAAAACAAAAAACTGCTGGAAAAAACAAACCCTTCTAGAACCCAATGTAACAGGACTCCTAATTTGCCATTATAAACAAATACATGCACTGTGGAAGTATTTGTTTAAATTGAGCTATCAACATGCACAGATACTGACAACAATTAAGCAATTTATCAAGGCAGCAATAGATGAAGGAAACCATTCTTACCGCTGCTGTCAGAGCCACCTTAGTCTTTGCATGGCCGTTCATCTACATTAGCGTGACAGCATAAATGAAACTCATGGGTGACATGAGTGATTAGTTGTGATAACAGGCTGTCCTAGGTCATGGGGTACCTGACAGCACTGTGTTTGTGTAGGTTCTGGGGGACTCACCAGCTGACAGTCTTCCAGAGAGTTGACCAGCTGTGCGTTCTGACAGGACAGAATAGAGCCGGCCAAGTTGAGCATCACACACACTGCAGACAGCAGCATGAAAAAGGTTATCTGAAAAACAGAGAAAAGTAGATGCAAAAATAGATCATGAGCGTTCATTTGGCATTTGATAGCAATGCAAGACTCCTTTTTGACACAGAAAGCACAGAAACGGTTGCAGTAAGTAGTAAGTGGGGTGTAACTTTTGTTAAACCCTACGGTACGTTTCTTATCTTACAATAATAATAAATGTTGGAATTAGGCAAAAATACATCCATTGTCCACAGACTGAAGACAAATCAGTATTATCACTTGCTATTCATGTTTTCACAACGGAACCTGACAACAGTGAATAAGGGGTTAATTTATGGCCAAAGTCAGTGTGAGGATTTAATGTTGAGATAAAGATCAGGTCATTAGTTTTACAAAGCTTATATTCCGTTAAAATGACCTATGCCTTGCCTACAGACCTGGATCTGTAGGCAGAACAATACCAGTGACCAACAACATAACTCCATTCATCCAATAATCCATCCATTCATCCGTTTATCTATTTATGGGTCACTTATCCGGTTAGGGTCCCATTGGCAACGCAGCATACAGAAAAACCCAAGAACACATTTCCTTGTCAGCTACTACTGCCATTGACCCCGAGGGATCCCTAGGCAGTAGGCACTCCCAGACTTGTTAAAAGGCATAAGCCATCACCAACATGTTCTGGACCTGGCCTGGATTCTCTGTCTAAACAGCCATTCATAAAGAGGATACCTCTAAAAGGGCTTTGGATTGGAAGGACTGCCTCCTCAACAGCCTCCTCCCAAATGATATAGTCCCCCCAGATCTGGTAGTCCCTTTCTCTGACAGGGATAGCAAGCCCAGACACACTGCAGCGTAATGTCACCTCGGAAACATTTGTCACCCAAACTGAAGCGAGAGCCTTATTTTGTGGCTCCACAATTCAAAATTGTATTGAGTGCACCCTCCGGTGAGACGGGCTAGAAACATTTTTTTCCATAGTATTGAGAGCCCTATTATGTCTTTGCAGTGACTGTAATACATTACTTTGCTTGACAAGGTAACAGCTCGGGTGCCGCTAACTTCATTTACAGACCAAGAGTGTGATGGTCATTATGTAAAATCCAATCTCCTCCTAATCCCTATACCTCTCCCAATCCCGCACACGCATGCACGCACGCACACGCAAACGCACCTCTCTCACACACACACACACACACACACACACGCTACTTTCCTGGCCGATAGATCTGTTGCTTTAGATATTTGCTGTAGTGCAATGTACTGTTAGAGAGGTTTATATTATTCCTTCCATCTTTTCCTCCTCAGCCTTATCAGCTTCCCTTTTTCTAGTTGACAGAATCAACCGGCGATACCGGTCCAATTCAGAAGAAGGTCAGTGTGGACCCTACCTTGTGGGTGCTTTAAATGACAGCTGTAGTGCAACTAAAATTGACAGGGGGCAACTCACCTTCCCTTCCCAGAAGGTAGGTAAGGTATTCTGTCGGGCCCAGCAATGTGTATTACACTGAATCTTGATCTAACGAGTGACTGATGGTGATCAGATAACATAATTGAACAGTTCATGTAAACAATCACTGTTATTCTTTTGTCTCCCTTTATCTCATGACATAAACGCCTGCATGCAAACAATTGTTTGCATGCAGGGTGTTGTGAATTCAGAGGCTTTTTCCATCAACACCTTCAGTTCATTGAACAATCAACATGTTAAGGTGAGAAGCAGGCAGATTGGCAATATGTAAGAGGAATCCCTGGCACAGTGAAGGACACAGGGGGCAATACAATGCTGCTGAGCAGACGCAGATGGAGAAGGGGGTTGCAGTCAACAGATGGAGCGATAACTTTAAGTGCTTTTTACCAAGGCAGAACATTTAAAGATGGCGGTGGCCGATGGGTGGGCTTCATTTTACTCCCAGTGGACGAACATGAAAGGAGAAAGGGAAGGGAAGTGGGAAAGAGTCATTGATAATCAGGCAAGAAAAGAAAAAGGCAAAGGCAATGTTTGGGAAAGCAACAACAACAACAGCTGAAATGACCTTTCCGACATATGGGCTCATAAAATCACAAGTATAAAGCCTTAGAAGATACAGACATATGTTTGTAAGGATAAGGAAATTAAGGAGGAATGGAATATTGCCAAGGACAATTTGTCTGCGAAATATTCAAATAGCTTCACCTGTGACCTGCTATTTTTATGCAATACTTTATAGCCTATATATTCCAATGCCTGAATGCGTTTCAGTAATATTATGCAAATCGACCTGGCGTCCTATATAGTTCAAATATAATATTTACGTGGATTAGTTGCTAAATGTGTACGTGCACGTATGTTGCACAGAGTGCAATATAGAAGGACATCAAGATTCAAGGCTGGAATCCACCATGGTACTGTGGCTATAGCCAACACACATTGTATGAGGTGGATGCACCCTGTGTGTCGAAAGAACAGAAACCCCACTGAACCATAATACAGGACCATTTGCATGGTGAAGAGGGCAAAGATGTATGGCATATTTAGTGCATGTGTTGGTCTCTGTCCCATGTATCTAAATATAAGGTAAGACTGACTAATTCATACATTTTGGCTTGGTAAATGTAATACATAAAAGGCTGCATGTGTACTTAAAACATCATTTTTATACCCTGTGGTTTGAACTTCCTCCTCCCATATTAATAGGTTTCACTGCGCTCCAGTTGACATATTAATTGTTTTCTGTGTTTGCCTATGGCCCTTAAAAGACAGCAGACCATTTCTACCATTCACAAGAGACAGAATACACCAAGCAGGCAAGTCGGCGCTCTGCTCTGCTGGCTGCCGTTGGCTTCGTGGATTCCAGCCTTTAGATGATTGGTATTACATGCCAAATGTGGCAGTGATAGTCAGCACTTTCTATTTACTATTCTACACAAGCAATCTACCACAAGCCATGCTAGGGGAGAGAATGGCACAGCAGCCACACGTTACATTGTAATGAATTCGCCATCTCAAACAACAAACAGCTGCACTCTCAACAGCAGAGAAAACCATTCCTCAATATATGCAACACATTTTTTTTTGTGCGTTTCAATAACTGCTCACAGAAATCTGTGTCAGATTCCACATTTATCCACATATTTATCTCAATCACAGACTACAACCAAAAGCAAACAGCCATTACCCCCGACAAAGCCGTTCCACGTTTATTGGGTCTAGATGACTACATCAATCAAACGGCTTCCAACCCTTGCAACCCACAGCAGCGAAGCAAAAATCGCACAATAAATCGAAGCGGTGCTCCCGATGGTCCCCACAGTTCCCCGTGTGTCACCTCGGGGCCCTGTGTTGTCTCTCTGCTGAGCCGTTTGTCAGGCCAGTCCCACTCCAACGCATTCTCATTAGCATGTGGGATCGCACGGTGCCATTTAACAGCCAGTCATTAATTACTGGTGAGATGTCCCCTGCATGCCAAGGAGGTCCAAACCACACCTGCGGTATATCACATGAATACAAGCAGCATACAGTATGCAATATTGCAGCAATATTGTAGCTGTAGAAAGTAGAGGGAAATATGTCACTGTATCTCTGTTGCACTCCTTGTCTGTCTTACACTATAGGAGCCCCAGTATACCAATTATATAGCCTACTAGCTCCCTGTTTGTGTTTGAAACCCAATTGTTTATGTATCTATCGGCAGGTGCAGCCAATAGCGTGATTGTAAAAAAAAGATGTCTCCTGCTCCAACACACCTGATTTAAATTAATGGGTCGTTATCAGGCTTCTGCAAAGACAAGATAATTCATTAATTCATTAGAATCAGGTGTGTTGGAGCAGGGAGACATCTAAAACATGCACGGCAGTAGCTCTCCAGGACCAGGATTGGGGACCACTGGTCTAGGGGATGAAGTAGAGAAGAGTGCCAGTTAATCAGCACTAAGGATGAGGGAGGGACATGTACTCTGAGTCTGAAACACAGACAATAGCTGCTTGTAACACTGGTTTCAACCACAAGGGTTCTTCAAGGAAAACATAGAAACTTCACTGCAGATAACAATTGGCCTCTATAACACCATCATTCCCATGAAGTACTGTATGCCACGTCGCAATATATAAGTCAGGATTGTTGTGTAGTTGTTGTGTTTAAAACATTTGGCTTTAGACTTTCCACTTCCGAAGCCATTTGTTACCTCTGTTTATTAAAAGAAATATGAGTCACGCAAGCTGGTGGAAAAGCTCTTTTGTCTCTGTCAGTGCTGTAGAGTACAAAGAGCTCTGTGGGCGCCTGTCTTTCGACACCATCTCTGTGAACCATGGTAATTATACTGCTGAGCAAGCATATACACACACACTGGGTATATACACCTGAGACAGCCCGTCACATTAAGCACCTTTAAATGTGCAGACACTTGACACAGGGACAATATATAGAACATTGGACTAGACAGACTGTGTAGCTGACAAACTTACAGACTGTGTAGCTGGCAAACATACAAAAGAAGAAGAATCTGGACAGCAGGGATTTCTACCACGCTTGGTTTGAGACAATTTCAAATTGGGACTGGAGTCGAGGGCGGTTATATTGATGGCCCAGCCCAGTGCCACTCTTTGAGGTTTTAATTCATTGTAAAAGATACATGTTTTTAGGGGAGTTTGTCTCTGTTCAGTTAGAGGTGAAAGCCAAGAATAGGAAGGCTATGGAAGAAAAGAAGATATGAAAAAGAAAATATAAATGTCCTTGTGTACAAAAGACAAGATGCTTGAAAAATGGCATATATATACAATATA
>JAODOY010023029.1:0-24262 GCA_025399855.1 Forbesichthys papilliferus
TGGGGCTTAAAGCTACTTAGCTGCTAGTCTCTTCCAGTGTGTCTGGGGCTTAAAGCTACTTAGCTGCTAGTCTCTTCTAGGGCTCATGAACTAAATCGCTTATTTGCCCTTTACCAGGGCAAGCCGGTGGGCACCCCCGACCCAGGGGCTTTCTTCCGGGTGGTGTCGGAGCACGGAGTGGCGGCCATGTTCACGGCCCCCACGGCCGTCCGAGCCATTCGCCAGCAGGACCCAGATGCAGCCGTGGGAAGGAAGTACCCCATTGACAGGTATATGAGACCACACACACACACACACACACAGTACACACATAGTATACACACACACACACACACACACACACACAGAGGTTATGCTCACATATACATTCATATATGTAGATATGACCCCCCGTTTTTATATATATATATATATATATATATATACATATATATATATTAGTGTTGTCACCATGCTTAAATGTCTAACTTCGACATGTTAGACTGGCCTATTCTCTTTCGACTAGGGATGTAAATAATGAACTGTAATCGTTACAGGTGTTCTAAGTTCTAAAAATCGATTACATACCTCAGGTGTATACTCAGTTGCATCGATATTTTCTTACACCCCTATGATATACTGTAGCAACTCCAGGGAGTTTAATATACGAATGCTCTGTTATTTCCTTTGATGGCCACACAGCCTTTCTATTCAAGGGCCTCCGAATAGACCTGGCTGCTAAGCATAAAACGGAAGTGTTATTGCCCTTTGTCCTACTGAATCCCTCAATAAAACTGGTCTGCTTAAGGTCTGCAGGTTGGTACAGGTGGCTTTACAGCCCATCATAAACACTGCTTAATGGGAGATCTATTCTCAAACACAATAATTCCCTAAACATATATTTGAGCTACAGTACCAAGACATCTTGTTTGTTTACAAAACGCACCAGTAGTTTGGGAGCATTGGGAGCGTGTGGATATTGATCTTTGTGCAGTTCTCCTAATGCCTCTGTCCCGCTGGGAGAAGCAGGCTAGAGCAGAATAAAAGTGTCACTGAGGTAGGCTTTTAAAGGAATCCTATGAATTATTAAGATGTCTGACTCTTCTATAAAGCTCAAAGAGAGAGGTTTTTTTGGTGCGTGAACACCTTAGGAGTGGAGTGAATGTGTTAAATAGAGGGATGTATTATTTTAGGTTGGCTTAGCTTTCAGGTGTCAAGACCTCTCAAAGCGATAGGCAGAGAGAGATGGATCCCAAGGCTTCTGACAGTCGTCTTATTAAGGTTTGAGTGCCTGCATGCTAGCAATATGCTCTCCGTAAATAGACCTGCAATATTACCCAGGTGCCTTGTTTTGAAATATTCCTTTCACCTTGGCTGTCAGGACTGTGTTAGGAAATGGACTTTGTCATCCACTATACACAGCATGCGCCACAACAGGCCGTGTAATTGTGCCGTGATGCCGGTGGTATTTTGAAGCGAGCAGAGCAAAATGAGCAGAATGAGCGACGGCTCCACCGCGCGGTGAAGAAACAGCCATCTTGAGGGGCTTTGCTCCAGTTGGTTCCATGCTGTTTACGTTCCAGAATGAGTCCACTTTGCTGCGCTGACTTGCCAGAAATCCACCTGAAGTATATTCTCCTGTTGTTTGCTCTTGCTCTGCCTGAACCACACACACTCGCACGCACACTCACACACACTGACATCTTGTGCAGTGTGCTTTGTGTGATGTAATATCAACTGGAGTGCTTGGTGGCAATCCAGTGTTGTTAGACAGTCTGTTTACAAACTGTACCTGTACCAACAGTCCTACCACAAACAGTATTTTGGACTGGTGTAAGGCCACGCTCCATTGGGAAGTGTTCGCAGTCGTTTCCTCCAACTGGGCGAAGACATTTTGGATCATTTAGAAACTATTGCTCAGCGCTGAACCAGTCAGTGTTGCTACAATCGCCTCATCTAGCCCTACCACCACTTCGAAACACGCTTGACTTTCCACTACCCCACGCTGATTGGGCCGCCAGCAGGGTGGCTGTGCGATTGTTGATGCCAACAGGGTTTCCAGACTGTAATCTCAGAGAAAAGAAAGTGAGCAGAGAGCATAGTCGGGCGGGGCCAGGCTGTGCATGACCAGCTCTCATTGAAAATGAATGGCAGACAATTGCTTTGCCTCCCTCATCCGTTTGGGTAAACGCAGGGCTAACCTTTAGCTAATGCACGCAGCTTTACAGTAAATCCTCTCCTGCTCTTCTTAAACTGGGGGTTGGGACCCCTCCGGAGGATTGCGAGACACAGAGGAGGGGGTCACAAGATGATTTTCAAAAATGAACATTTGGAAATGATTACAAATATAATATTTTACCCATAATTGTTTGTAGTACAGTTTATACATTACGTTGATGTGTTCTGCTACTAACCTGTATTAATGTACTATCAAAAAACATCATGGTTGTTATTCTTCTACCACCTCTGGGGATAGCGGGGGCTCAGAGCTGGGGTGCGGTTAAACTTTATATGTGAAGCTAATTAAATGTAAAGATGTGTCCTTGGTTGGGCATGGCTGAGTAGGCTGGGACGCCTTTTGTAGAACAGGTCAGAGGTCATTCTGTGTCAGTAGTGATCTTCTGGGAGACCGTGTGTTCTGTTTTAACACACGGACGCGGGAAGTCTTGCTTTGTCCTCATTTTTGTGACATTCCTAACTGGGTGTCCAGCCACACCACTGACCTTGGCCGCCCACCGGTCAGTCGTGTTGCCATGGCAACAGCGACAGGCCGTGCAAAGTTGCTGCACACCTGCGCTGTTTGTACATCTGTCAAGCTGCTCCCACTGACCTGGCCCTCAATACCTACACGGGGAGGGGGGGGGGGTGTGCGTTCCATGTCGGAAATTGGAACTTTAGGCTAACTGTACAGGGATACTGTTTTGATTTGAGAAGTTAGCAAGTGTTCTTGATAATAACTCCCATCATTTACTGTCTGTCTGTTATTTCATGCCGTACCTTGGTATTTTCTGTGAAAAGTGACGTTCTGAGCAGGTGTGACGTTGAGATGTCGTTCAGTTGTACAGTATTGAAGGTGTATTATGGAAAAGTATGACCATGTTCTGATCTAATTAGACGGTCAGGGGATGGATAGGGGGTATAATGAGTTGCCTGTCACTACCAGATCACTGGGATTAGGGGGAAAAGGGTGATTGAAAGCTGTCCGTCTTTCACAGGTTACGGACTGTGTTTGTCGCCGGGGAGCGGTGCGACGCAGAGACCCTGGAGTGGGCAAAGAAGGTCTTCAGAGTGCCTGTCCTGGACCACTGGTGGCAGACCGGTAAGGAATGGCCGCATCGAAGATATTGGAAAAATAACAAAAATGGAGCATTGGATCGCGTTTCAATGGAAGCTAAAATGGAACAATTCGAGGGTGCGTTTCCTAAACAACGATGAAGGCTAGCAATGAACTTACATCATACTATGCATCGTTGAACTAAGGGCCATTTGAAGTACGACAATGGTTTGAACTGTGTTGGTTTCAACCACCGTAGTTTGAACTACAATGTTTCCAGATGTGTTCGGTCTCACTTTTACAGCGGGAAACGTGCAAACACTCACAATCTTCTATTATTATGCCTGATTTAAATACAAATTATAAATGTATTATCTAGGTTATTCATACAACCTGCTCATAAGCTACAGTAGGCTATAATAACAAGAATTCAAATATTAGTAGGCCTATTCTAACATCAGAAACATCAGTAAAATACCATAATGGAAATACACCTCACCAGTTCTACGTCATTATACCTTGGTCTGTGATTAACTCATATGTTGCCTCTGGAAATATATGAACATATGTTCCCACTGGAAACTACCGGTGTTTCTACATTTAGAGACCGCTAAGTAGTCAACGTAAACATTTTATTGCTCCGGCGCATATAAAATGCATCACCAGGATCACTCGAGGGACTGTGATGTTACCATAGCAACTTACATTAGTAAAAACGCGTCTTTGTCTGTCCGTATTAGTTTTACAGCGTTTGCTTCCCTTTTTAAAGGATGATCAAGAGAGTTTATCAAGGGGGAGAATAATTTTAAATCTGCATGTAGAGCAGTTGTGCTCAAGTTGCGGACAGGTTGCAGGGCTTGTTAGGGTAAGAAAAAACACTAGCGATGAGTTCTTTTAATAACTGCAACAAAAGCACTGGCCTACTTGATTTAGATTAGAAACAGACATACTCTGTATGCTTCATAAAAGAAAAAGAAAAAGTCTTATCTTTCAAAATCTTATATTTCAGGTGAAACATTTAGTAAACTGTAGGCATAGTCGACAGGTGCAGTCTAATGTAGGCATACTATGCTTCTAACAACACCTCGAGAGCTGTAGTTTGAACGACAATTTAATGACCGTGTTACGAACTCGATAGGAACTGGATTTGGGAAACACCTGCGGCATTTAGCTGTTAGGCTGACGTAGGCAGCGCCTAGACAGCTACATCTAAGATACAGTCAGTTTGCTGCAGAAATACTGTTGTGGCCTCCGATTTAGCGTAGGTACCTACAAAAAAGTGGTGCAGATCGCACCACACAGCACTATCTCAGAATGCACTTCCATTGTGGGAGGTCATGCTTCTGAGGGAGCACCCTGTGGCATTGAAGGAAGTTCAAATATCCACAGTCGTTCTGCACTATCTCTGACTGAATGTATCTTATTGAGAACAGATGAACGCTTATGCTGCTGGAGTTGCAGCGATGACAAAGGCGGTATCTTGAGAGATCTGAACTCCGCTGGACTTAAAAGCTCAGCTGTGAGGTGACTTGCTATCACACTTGAGGCCTGGTCTCAGTGAGAGGACTTCTAATAATGTGTGATGTATTTTATAAGACTGTTCATTGTAATGTCAACTTGGCAAAAGGCATAATCATTATTCATTGGAAGTATGTCCTTGCTGTGAAACATTGTTTATCCCACGTTTCTATTCTATCTAATCCTTTCTGCATGAGATGCTTTTGTAGTCTGGGGGATTGGGGCTGTCAAATTGCAGTAGTCTCATTATTAACGATAAAGAGCTCTAAATATTTGGTCTCATTGGTCCACTGGTAGCTGACAGAAATAATATAACAATTTTAATTATCTAGACTGTGTGTGTGTATGAATAACAGACACTGCAAGTATTAAACTGTAATGCAACACTAGAAAAATAAATAAATGAAGTACTGAATATAAAATACTATTTTCAGAGGGGCATGTAATGAGTTCAAAGATTATCTTTCGTGTTGTGCTTGACATGTAGGTCATAATGAGTTTTTATTTGAACTGTAATCCTCTGCGGTTGACATTTCCATATTTTAGTTTAGTTCCTTGCTAGATGAGACAAGTTACAACCTTGACTGTCATTTGGACGACGGGAAGAGCTTAAAGGTCTAGTATGCGATATTTAAGATAATACACATTTAGTCAAATTCACCAAATATCTCTTTGCAGTCCGCTATTTTATTGCAAACAACACTATCCTAGCCTTAGTAATGCCAATGTGTTTCGTGTGTGTGTGTGTGTGTGTGTGACAAAAACATGTATTGCCTTACAATTGCTGACTATACCTTTCACCTGATCAAAAGCAAGACTCTGTGTTCGGCCATTTATGATTGGTTCCTTCACAAATATTGCTATCGGCAACGTGTGTGTGTGCGTGCGTGCGTGGGTGTGTGTGTGTGTAGTTTGTAGGAAAGCATAGGATGGCCTAATTCTTCCAGTGCCAGCTAAGAAGTGTTTCAGTAACCTTGGAAACGTGGAGATTAAATATCAATCTGCCGCGTGTGCACAACAGAGGTGTGCATTCAAATTGGCAAACAAAAGCGAACGTTCGCACACATTTTAAAGCGGTTTTTTTTCCGTTTGCTTTGGATTCACGGTGAACGCTTGTGAACGCTCTGAGGAGGTATAGTTCTCGGCGCACACACGGACACTGGATGAAGGGTTACAGTTAACAATAACGTAACAATTTCGACTGTTTACACAAAACGCAGTTTGTCGAGTTTGAACGCACCTTCAGGCTGATGCACACGCGCACGCACACACGCACGCACGCACACACGCACGCACACACATTGATATAATGCTTTGGGCTGAGCACCTAACTTTTGTTTGGCTGGGAATGGTTATGCAGTATATGCTTGAATGTCTGTCTCCTTCTCTCTGCCTGCCTACTTGCATTTTCTTGTCTGTCTGTGTGTCTGTCTGTCTGTCTGTCTGTGGTCCCATCCAGGTGATATTTTCTGTGCATCTGCCCTGTCCCCCTGCTGGATATACCCAGTAATAGCAGCTTCTAAATGTGTTTTTCAATCTTTCAGTGCTCCTTGTCTCCATGTCTGTCTCCATGTCTGTCTCCATGTCTGTCTGTGTGTCTGTCTGTGTGTCTGTCTGTCTGCGTGTCTGTCTGCGTGTCTGTGTCTGTCTGTGTGTCTGTCTGTGTCTGTGTGCTGCTGTAAAAAGGCAGGGTTAGTTATTCTCCAGAACGCTTGCTAACTTTGAGCTCAAATCAAAATAATCTCTTTCTGCAGCGCCGCCCCACATGTTGAAACACATTGCAAAGCCAAGGGGCTTTGTAATTGTGAGCGGTGTTCACCACTTTGTTTATGTTGCTATTTACGGAGCCAGGGCTTGTGTAGAAGTATCTGATTGTTATTTCAGCATGCACAGAGAATGGTAAGCTAGTGAAATGCTAGGTATGTGGTGAACAGTGTTGGGCAAGTTACTTAGTAATGTGTTTCATTTGGAGAGGGTGGATGTCTTCCATCATCTGCAGTGTGTTCAGAAGTCCATGTTGTGTCCATGTTATATAAATGATTGATTTTAAACCTCAGATCATCTCTGCACGTTGCAAATGTTTAGGATTTTTGCGATTATTTTGAGGATTGTATGATGTTATTAGGCAATGTGTGTGTTGAAATGTTTAATGGCTAATTCCATAGTCTACTTCTGCTATCATTATTCTAACAGAATGTTTACTTAGATAACTGGATGACCTATTCAATATTGAGATTGAAGTCTTGAAGAACTCTGCCTTGAATGATCAATAATCATTAGCTGACAACTGGCATCATATCCACAGTCAGTCAGCTCTGCATGTAGGTCTAAACACACGTCTGCTAAATGGAAACATATAGGCTACAGCTGGACTCATAACATATATTTCTAGTAATTAACCAGCTACAGTATAAGTCATAAATACCACAGAAGTTACTGTAGCCAGATTTGTACATGGGTTGAAATAACATATTTAAATAACTGGGCAACAAATATTATATTAACTCAGTGAGATGAAATAAAGGTTGTCTGTCACATAGCACCTCCAGCCCTGTGTGCCTCTCGTCATATTTTCTCTTCTGCATAAATATAACAGGCTTATATTATCTCTCCTTTATTTCCCGACTGGCCAGACTGTTGAATCTGGCCAGTGTGCGCGCACAATGATTAGGAGCGCTCGCTCGGAGTTACCACTGCAGCACAAAGTATCAAACAAATGATATCTTTTGGGGGCCTTTTAATATTCGGGGGCCCTGGGTGACCAACTAGTTTGCCTGTAGCACAGGCTGGCCGTGCACGTGTGCACGTGTGTGTGTGTGTGTTCCATCACTGCTTCCTATTTGGGCTGCCATCTTCGTACACGTCTGTGCATAGTTTCTGTATCTTCTCAGCCGACCGCCCGTCAGTCAAGCACTGCTATCAGTGCCCGACGCCTTCTAGAGCCGTCCTGAGGGAACCAGGAGCAGGCGGAGTTGTTAATTAAAAAGGCGTTTATTAGTATTCACCGCCCGTTCATTACAAAACTGCATCTCAGAGGACGGACTCCTAGAATCTCCTCTGCAACTTCTGGGTGAAAGTCTTCAGTGTCAAATGAAGTAATTTGTCAAACCTTCCAGTCACACACGCAACGTCTCCAACACACTTCCACATTTAAATACACACAGACAGACCGACAGACACACACATGCATGCATGATCCGTGAGTCCATGAGTCGTGGCGTGCCTCCTACACAGCAGCGCTGCAGTCGGTTATGCAGGAAGCATACGACATCAGCGACGCAGGTCTGGAGGCCGGCCGGTCGTAGAGGTGACCTCCACTGC
The DNA here is from genome assembly GCA_025399855.1 of Forbesichthys papilliferus. NCBI lineage: Eukaryota > Metazoa > Chordata > Actinopteri > Percopsiformes > Amblyopsidae > Forbesichthys > Forbesichthys papilliferus. The sequence continues at coordinate 8,093 of JAODOY010023029.1, forward strand.
CTCCGCCACCGCCGGTTAAACAGAAGAAATCCCTTGTGTTCCTTTTGAATGCTGCTGTGGCCACACCGGGGTCAGAATGGCTTTCCACCGAAGGGCACTGGGATAGTGTTGCGTGGTGCGATCTGCAACACTTGTATTGTGTTTTCATTGAGCAACACCTGATGATTACATCTGGCGCACCGTGAAGAGATATTGTCATAAGCACACACACACACACACACACACACACACACACGACTTCCAAATACTACACACACACACACACACGACGACCAAATACTACATACACACACGCACACAAGACTTCCAAATACCACGCACGCACGCACACAACTTCCAAATACTACACACACACGACTTCCAAATACCACACACACACACACACAACTTATAAATACCACACACACACACACACGACTTCCAAATACCACACACACACACCAAGGTCCAGGTCCCAATCGATAGGAGAAAGGCCGCCACTTCGATGCCTGATGCTAATCTGCATGCTAGTTTAGGATCCCAGCACCGTCGGGGGTGCGTGTGTGTGTGTGTGTGTGGGGGGGGGGGGGCTGATGAAGCGTGCTGATGTCACCAAGGTTGCTAAGCAACCACTCTGTTTTCCAGATGGCAGTCTGGTTGACTCACCGAAGTAGATCAGTCTCTCAATTCACATTGTGTGTGCGTGCACGCGTTTATAAAACATTGAAAAGTTTAAATGTCTCTTTTCTCTGCCATTTCTGCAACTGTTGTCATCTCAAATATGAAAAATGACGCTCACACTCTGATAATTGAAGGTAGTCAGCTATTGCAAGCTAAATACAGGTTTTATCAAATTCAACAAGTATCTCCTCGCATCTCGCTATCTTACCGTTCTGTGCGTGCTTAAAGAAATGATCCGATACTTCTACGCAGCCCTGGGTCTGTTAATAGCAACATAAACAAGCTAGGCTTTGCTTCACAATGCATTTGGACGTTAGCAACGCTGCCGCGGCGCACCGCAGAGCGATACTGTTTTGACTTGACTGACCCTGCCTTTAAAGCTGAAGATACAGGCAGTGACGACATAACAGCTTGCTTTCTTCCCCTCCTCGCCTATGATAAACATCACCGTCTATCTGTAATTGTAATTAGTGCCCTCATATTCAACCGCTTCCTCCTCCAACTAGTTTCAAGGGTGGGGGAAGAGGGTGGGTTGGTGCCATAAACCGGTGTGTTTCAGCTCACCGAAGATCAATATGCAGCCTGCAGACACTGTGGCCGGGCTGCAGGCGCTAGTCTCTCATGACAGATCTGCGTTTACTTGCAAGCCCTGGACACACTGGAAGTGATTAACTAGTCACCCATCGCTTTGTAGCTGAACATTGGTTGCTTGGTTACAAAGAACAGATGAATGTTTTTAGCTCTTTTTAAATGTGATCAGTTCATATGTTTATGGCTATACTGTGTAACCTGTGCAAGTTCAAATACACGTTTAATATAATAAATAAAATATATAAATCAATAAAATAGAAAATAAAATAGAACATTTTTTATGGAATGTTATTTTATGTGTGACTGACACATAATTCGGTCCTTTGGAACTCAAGGCATTTCATGAGTCTCTTAAAAGTATAATCAGCTTTTGCAATTGCTAATTGTAAACTAATGTATTTTATGTCAAATTCAATAAATATCTCTTTGCATGTTGCTAGTTTACCGTTCTGTGTGGTGAATAGGAACATAATAATAAATATAGGAACACAAACAAAAGTGGCGAATGCCGCTCGCAACAACTAAGCGTAATACTACCAGAGTACGACTTTGTTTCACCGTGCATTTCAATGTGTGGGGCAAGCGGTCTCGACAATGACTGACCCTGCCTTTAATTTGCAGTGGGCTGCACTTTAAACCCACCCAGAAGGGTGGCCACTGCTCTGTTTTGAGTTGTCAAGCTCACGTGGCAGAACCTCCAGAGATCTTCGTGTTGAACCTACTGTAAAACCAAGCTTGTAATTTTCCTGCTTCCGCCCAACTCTGAGACCTCTCTGAACCAGAGACGTCCAGCGATAACAGGCTGCTGGTCTCTGAACCAGAGACGTCCAGCGATAACAGGCTGCTGGTCTCTGAACCAGAGACGTCCAGCGATAACAGGCTGCTGGTCTCTGAACCAGAGACTTACAGTGATAACAGGCTGCTGGTCTCTGAACCAGAGACTTACAGTGATAACAGGCTGGTCTCTGAACCAATGAAGTCCAGTGATAACAGGCTGGAGGTCTCTGAAGCAAAGACGTCCAGTGATACCAGGCTGGTGGTCTCTGAACCCCACCGGCTGCCACAGACGCTCTGCTGATTAGCAACCCATTGTCTTCTCTGCAGAACATCGCAGGTTCAGAGGCCAACCACAGCTGTCAACTCCCCCATCTCCCTGCCTTTTGATTTGAGACCCCTCTCCCCCCGCCCCGCCCCTGCCTCCCAGCTCATGAAGCCTTTAATCTTTGAAGCCTTAAAGGTAAAGTCAGTTATTGTCGAGAATGCTTGTTAAGTATAAACAAAAATCTAAACAAAAACACTGCTCCCTTCAATGCCCCCCTTCCTCCCCAACCACCAGCGCCCTCATCTAGCATCACACAGTCCCAGTACTGTCAGTCTGGCTAGAGCCCAGTAATGCTGTCATAGTTCTGTAATGTAGGTTATTGTTGCTACTGGCAACAACACAAGCCACTTCCAGATAGTGTGACGATTCACAAAGGATTGAAACGGAACACAGTAGGAGGGGAAGCGGATGACTTGTTGGGTGGTTTCAAAGTGATGGTTACTCTGACGACCGAGGTGCCATAGCATGTGTACCCTGTGCTTTGTATTTATGCTTAATGTGATAGTTGAACTCAGAATGCTTGCTAACGTCGAGCTCAAATCAAACAATATCCTTCCGTGTCACCGTCCCACGTATCTAAACGCACTGGCCCTCATTAATCAATCTATCGTTAAAACCAGCGCAGGTCCGAGCGCAGAATTCATCTTACGATAGCGCTCACGTGCGATTTATGAAACCAACCAAGCGTAAGAATGATCGCATGTTGATAAATGTGGTGGTGGAAAACAGGGTCATTTAAAAACCACGCCCTTAAATATGCTGGATTTAGAGGCCTTGCCCCTAGAGTTTACCACATGGAGAGTTGTAATACGTTCAAGAAGAGACGCTTCTCTGATCGGCTCGCAAAAGAGATATGCGAAACAGCTACGGCACCACTTTTGTCCCAGCCGGTTAAAGCCTTTATATAGACTAGTCTACTATAGTAGGCATAGCCGATTTATCATAGCCTATTGAAATAGATTGGGAAGTTTATTTATTTGTCCATTTTTATGACGTTTCAAATCAATCAGATGTTAAAAAAATGAACCTGAACGTAGTAAACCACTACATATAGACAGCTCTTTGGGCACAGGCTATATTCTGTCACCATGATCAAATAACAGCCTGTTAATCTGCAGAACCCCGCAGGCCAAAGCACCTTTCCCTGTCACGCGTATGGCTCTATGCCTACAGTTCCCTCCGCAGATATAGATTGGCTTATATTTCACAACCCGATGCATTGGCATGCTTAAATGCCTGCCTGGTCTGGAAACAACTCAAAGGCAATTCTCCTAATAAATATAAGATGTTTAGATATTTTTTTATTGCTTCGTTTTAATGATGCTTCTGCCTAAATTAGAGATAAGTGGTGCTTAGCCTTAAAAAAATGAGAACCTGAAAAGCGGACCCCTTTGGGGCTGTGCTGAGCAGGCTACGGCTGTTTTGGCAATCTAGATTGTCAGCGTCAGATGGGATCATTAAATAATAACACCCCGTTAACCTGCACTATGCAGAACAGGACAAAATCATGTTGCTTTCTCTGGCTTGCAGGCTATAGGCTTAGTCCCGTGGACTACACTGGCTTTACTAAATTATATTACTATTAATATTTTGCTGTCATATATTTGAATGAATATCTACTCTTAGATGCCTGTCAGAAGCAGAATATGGTCTAAAAACAGCTGACAGATAATTATCCGGCACCTTCACTATGCTGCACCGCAAGTAAGATGACTCTAAAATACATGAGAGCTTAGCGTAGTTCTGCGGCTTTGTTATATTGTTGGCGGTGTTCTCCACTGTGTTTGTGTTGCTATTTACGGGGCCAGGGCTGTGTAGACATATCGGATCATGTTTTCAGTACGCACACAGAAGGGTGAACTAGCGCAATGTGAGGAGATATTTGGTGAATTTGAGTCTATTAGTTTGCAGTTAGCTTGTAACAGCTCACCATACTTTTTTATTGTGATATAATTTAACCAGAACATTCGGTCCAATATTGCGGCTATGTACACAATATGGAATGTTAAACTGAATTGTACCCCACACACACAGTTTCTCTGATCTTCTCTTTCAGAGACGGGTTCATCCATCACCGCCACTTGTGTTGGCCTGGGGAACTCGCTGTCCCCCCCTGTAGGCCAGGCAGGCAGACCTGTCCCAGGTTACAATGGTGAGATTCTAAACACCTTGTACAATGTAAACTACGCACATTAGTAAGGAAATGTGTGGGATCAGGTTGGGCGTGTGACCAACACAACCACGTTGGCTGACCTGCGACTAATGCTGCTTGAAGAATAGGATGCCACCCCACAGCAATATGTGACCATGGTGACCAGCATGAGGAGGAGGAGCCAGGCTGTTGTGGCTGTGTGTGGTTCTTCCACACACTACTGACGCTCCTGTTTGTTACATGAATACAATGTTAAATTAAATAAATGTCTCGTTCCTCCAGACTTCAATCATCCAATCCACCAAACAAGAGTCAACAGCAAAGATAAGATGTCTGGCATTGTCAGAGAAGATGTGGCAAATCTTTCATGGGTGCAACCCTCATACAGATCTCTGCTGCTCATCCCACAAATGCATGTTCCTTACAAATGTGGCCCCATTGAGAAGGGAAATAACCAGGCTTTCCAATGGTGTAATATTTATTGCCAATAAGCATCGTTAGAACAAAGAAATAATCTACCAAACATACATGTCCTTAATTTTTGTGTTGTTTAGCAACCTTCTCCATGTGTTTACAATGTTATGTTGCCACCCTCCAAACACGGAGGTCAGCAGAGATGTTGACACCACCGATGTCTTTACCCATAGTGTACCACTTAGGTTAGTGTTTCTGAAAAGGAGTATGTGCACCCCTAGTGGTACATGAAGGAAACCAAGGGAGTCGATCTCTTCACATTCAAGACCAATATATAATTGACAAGGGGCCAGAATTCAAATTAGTTTGAGAACCACTGGATTAGACCTACTTAGGCCCCGATCAGACCGAGCCGCGTTGCTAAAGACGCGGCCGCTTCAAAAGCGCGTTGATAAAACCTCCGATCACACAGAAATGAGTTGCCTGGGCCAGCTGTCACATTGACGAACAGCGCGACTCAACGCCTTGCGCTGAAAAGTTTTTATTTTTTATTTTTATGCACGTCTAATAAACGCTGAAAGAATGCAAAGCATGGCGCCATAAAAAAGCACGTGCCAGTCGCGCCATACCATAAGAAACTGCTTTTTATAGCGACACGTTTCTAGCGACGCGTTTCTAGCGATGCGTCTCGGTGTGATCGGGCCCTTAGTAGACGTTTACAGCCTTTGTCTCTGAATGGAAGCTGCAGGTGATGGCTGCCAAAAGCTGCTGATTTCAGAGCAAAGGCATTTTCACTGCAAAGCCAACTCTCCGCTGGGAGATTAAAAAATGACTTGAGCGATTATGACTCCAATCCTCTTCCCTTTGTGCCAGTCAGAGTTGTAGGTGACGACATGCAGCAGGTGAAGCCAAGGATTCTGGGTAATATCGTGGTGAGGTAAGGTCACTACCGCACACAGTGTCGTCATTGTTTTATCTCGGGAGGTCACACACACACGCACACACACACTTGCACACGCACACACTTGGGTAATTTAGTGAACACTTTTATTACACGGAGCAGCTGAAGGTCTCAAACCTACAACTTTCTGTTGTGTGTTTCCTAACCTCTGATCTAATGAACCTTCAAAACCCATGAGAACGGAAACATACACCATAATCAAGAACATGCCAGGTTATTTTAAATGTAATGAGTCAGTATCTGGTTGTCTTGTGGTGTACAAAGCCCCACTGTTGTGTGTGTGTGTGTAGGTCTGTAGGTCTTTGGAGCCTTGGTGTTTCTCTTAGCCGAGACAGTTTACCTGTCTGTTCTGTCTGCCTGTACCATGTACTCGCTCCATGTAGCAGCTGCTGACAGCCAGACACGTTTCCAAGGAAACCACACTCCCAAATTCGGGGGATTAGGAGAGGTGGAGCTTGGCACGGAGTAGCGACAGCTGCAATATTCCCCACTTCCTCGACCCCTTCCCACCCGTTCCAGTAAATCTTCCCAGGAAGCTGCACGCTGTGTTTTGATAAAAACTAACTTGTGAAACTTCCCTGATTTCACGTTGGTTGACAATGTAAAGCTCAAGACTTCCACGGTTGGCAGCGGACGGCTAGGTCTGTCGGTGTCCTGCCAGACCAGACGGAAGGCATTTGTCAGTGGAAGAGTTAAAGTATGCTGGTTTTCATGCCGTTTCAGAGGCTCCAGGTGTGTGCTAATGGCACGAGGAGCTCTGTGACAGAACAAAAGAGAAAAAGATGGCAGCTAACTTATGGTGAATTATTGTCGGGCGTGGAAATATGGGGCATCAACTTTGTTTGTTTTGTCAGCATTCAAGGCTGAAACGGCATTGGAGGATGTTTCTAGTTGTGGGACAGTGCTACAGCTCTGAATGGCCTAGAGTTGAACCTCCCACTGCACAAGACACTGTCAGCGGGCATCTCCATCATGTCAGTGTAGCTACACACATAATCTAGATCAGGGCTGCACAGCTGATTAGAAACAGGTCTACTTGCATTAGGAAAAGCTTCTAGCTCAGCGGGGGGCCCAACCCTGGTCCTGGGGAACCCTTGCACCGCTGATCTAGATAGAACACAAAGACGGAGTCAGAGATTTTGAGATCTACTTTTTGTCAAATTCTTCCACTATCTGCTAAGTCTGCGACGTATTCCTTCTGTGTGCTCCTGCACAGCCCCTCTGCACATAGGAACACAAAGTGGTGCAGACCACACCACACAACACTATCACAGCCTTTGCAACGTGCATCCAATGTGGTGTGGCGGAGCTTCTGAGGGAGCTGCCAATGGCGTTGAAGGGCAATGTATTTGTTTTAATGGAGTATCACAAATATAATGTGAACAATCTTTCTCCTGCATCCCTGACCAAGGTGTGTGTGTGTTTATTGTACCTTCCATCTCCTCAGACTACCCCTGCCACCGGGGGCAGCGTTGTCACTATGGCAGAACAAGGAGCTGTTTAGAGAACTCTACTTCTCCAAGTTTCCAGTAGGCTGACATTATTCTCTAAAACGTGTGTGCGTATAATGTATGTAAGTTATCACAAGTAAGTTGATGCTACTAAGTCATATTGTGCATCAATGAGTTGTCTACTGGATACTTGATGCAAGATTGCCCTCTAGTGGTGGGTTGTGATAATTATTATATATAGAACTAGCCTCTAGCTACTGTACACACATAAGTACTAAAAAATAATTACATTTAAAATTTTCTTCATTAAACCATTTTGTTGTGATTAGGGATAATTGTAAATAAACATATTCAGTGACTTAACAAAAGCTGTCTAGCTCACTTGTACAGTCTAATTGTATTAATAAATACTAAAATATTTATTAGATAGCATCTTTACAGTCAATCGCCAATCTGGCTTGGCTTGCCCATTGTGTCCCCCACATAAAAAAGATGAATGACGTGTTGAAATACTGGTTTCAGATCTAAATGAATCACACAAATAATATAAGAATGTGTGTCATGCGCCATTATAAATGTTTGTTTCTTAGTAAATTGTAAGATAAAGTGATTCCAGTATGTTTTAGTGCCATTTTAAAATAATTGTGATAGTATCGTTTATCGCGATTATTTTGGCCATGATCATATCGTCCCATGCCTAGTTGTGATAATGTAGGGTACATTGGATTGCTAGATTGTATTACAACGGTCCAATGCAGATGCCCCTTGCCTCTAGGGATACTACGACACCATGGACGCAGGCTTCATGGACGAGGACGGCTTCCTGTACATCATGTCGCGCTCTGATGATGTCATCAACGTGGCGGGCCACAGGCTGTCGGCCGGCGCATTGGAGGAGGTAGGATGTAGGGGGGAGGATATGAAGGGGTTTCCAGCCTGTTTGTGGTGGTGGTCTGTTTGCTCAGTCTGCGACGTATTCCTTCTGTGTGTGTGTGCGTGCGCTCCAGTCTGTGCTGCAGCACCCCAGTGTGGTGGACTGTGCCGTAGTGGGCCTGGAAGATTCCCTGAAAGGACACGCGCCCCTAGCCCTGTGCGTCCTCGGCAACGGTGAGACACATGCGCACACACGTGCACACACACACACACACACACCACTGCGCCCACACACACGCACGCATGCACACACCCACGCACTCATGCACAAAATAAGCCATCGAAATTTAAATGGTGAAATCGAACAGGTGCAATGAGCTAATCAGTGTGTGTGCGTGTGTCTGTCAGATGTGACTGACAGGCCAGAGCACATCGCCACGGAGATTGTGAAGCTGGTGAGAGAGACAGTCGGCCCGGTCGCGGCCTTCAGGAAGGTGGTGTTCGTCCCGGCACTTCCCAAGACACGCTCCGGGAAGATCCCCCGCTCCTCTTTAGCCAACCTGGTCAACGGGAAACCGTACAAGGTAGAAGGGTCTGTGTGCTTTAATATGACGGAGTTGAATTAAAACAAGGTTGCTTTAACGTCAATGGTACCGTTCATACAGTATTACAGGTCAACAGGGAAGTTTCACACATAACTGTTTTTGCCAATATGGAAAGCTGTGCAAAATGAAAAAACAACAAATGAACGAATGTCTCCACAGATCACGGCAACTATTGAAGACCCAGAAGTGTTTACAGAAATTGAGAGACAGGTCCAGAAATCCATAAGACCAACTGGACAGTGACCCCTGCTGGATAAAAAGTAAATTAATTTGTAGCCAGGGTTTTTAGCAATGGTTCTGCCCACTAAACACAATCTTGTTGACTAATCAATTAATTAAACTAATTGTTGATTTATCTAAAATCAGTTTAATACACAATGTATGTGAACCTTTTTAAATAGACATAAATTAACACATAACCCACTGATTACTCAGTAGTTAGGGAAATAAAACCTCAGATTAATTAATGACAAAATAATGAATGACCAAATATATTCGCCTTCATTTTTTCACAGACCCACCACTAAAAAAAAAAAAATATCAAGAACTGTAATGACCTTAAATTACAAAAATACAACTACTAGCAGATCTACAGCAAGTAGCCTAGTGTCCTTAAGCAAACATGACAGGAAAATACCACAGTATTGAGTTTCAAATTAATATGCGATACCATCAATATGCAAATGAGCAGATGACATCATCTGGCGATTTCTAGCGACTTTTGGAGCTAGTGCTAGCTACTTTAAGAGTCGGCAACACTTAGTGGAGCCCATGCTTCGAAGGGTCAGGGCGGTTTTGGCGGCAAAAGGGGGTACCTACATATTATTTGGCAGGTGGACATGTTATGTATATATCATAATCACGTGTCTTTATATTTGTCTATATTCAATGTGGTGTCTTGAAAGGCGTCCAGAAATAAAATTGTATTCATATTATTAATTACCGTGATTGTGCATTATTTTTAACTAGTGATCTGCTTCATTAAAAAATGATGTATTTAGTTCAGTGTCTAAAATAGGAACTCACTATATACTCTTATAATGATTTCATTTAAAATTAAAACAGAACCTTAAATCAATACTATCACTAATATAAGTCAGATACTGCTATGGCAAACACATGGATCAGCTCAGGTTTTATAAATCAAATGACTCATAATCAGCTCTGGGCCGCTTCAGGAGCTAAGCGGCCTCTTGGTGAAGGAGTCTCCTAAGCAGTCCCTCCATCCAGCTCGGCTGGTCTAGCACCTCGACAGCCTCTGCCGCCGCTAACGCACTGTAGTTTCTGTTTAAAGGGGGAAAAAAGCTATCAAAATATTAATGTGAAATTTAAAAGCTAATCAGTGTGTCAGATGTGACAGACAGCCCAGACAACATCAGATTGTGAAGCTGGTGAGAGAAACATAAATGAGTATAAATAAATCAAAACAAGGTTGCTTAAACGTCACTGGTAACGTTCGTACAGTATTACAGGTCAACAGGGAAGTTTTTAACAGTAACAATTCTTTTCCAATGTGGAAATCTGCATGAAACCAAAAAGAATAACAAATCCTGACACCATAGAACACGGAAACTATTAGAGATCAAGAAGTGTTCACAGAAATTGAGAGACAGGTCCAGAAATCCTTAAGACCAGCTGGACAATGTTAAATATTTACATTAACACCAACCCCACTGATTGGTTTGAGAAAGTAAAGCTCAGATTTATAAATTACAAAATAATGAATGACCAAAAAATGTTACATACTTTTTTGTTTTATTGACAATGAAAACATCTTCTGTTCACCACTTTTGACCAAAGTACAATTATTAATAAATAAATTAAAAAATGGACACAAAATTAAGATTCATTGTTCATACAAACCATAGGTGTCCCACATATTGCCTGTCGGGAATAGCCAAAAGACACCTGGGTCTGCACGGTAGCTACCTAGCTAGCTAGCTTAGCCCTGGAAACGTGTAGACGGACAATAGTTCAAAGAAAGCAACAGTCTTTTGTCCTTGAGACTTTTTTAAAAATATGTTCATATACACTCGCGCATACATGCACACACGAGCAGAAACAGTCCTTCGGTTTATTCCGGTGCTTCTGAGGAAGAGTTCATGGTGAGATTGAGCTCAAGGCGTAGCTCTGTGTGTGTGTCGGCAAGATGTGCCATCAAATAACACATTTGACCAGTAATGTCCTGTTGCTGCTGAGAGCATTGTCTTGTTAACCGCTCAGACCGTGGCTGTCTAAGTGCTTGTTGTGTGCCCAGGTTAGCCTGGGGTATCTTGTATGAATATAAGTGGGTGGGTGTGGTTATTGGCGTTTGCCTGGGCTAAGTGCCGCTCCGTAGGCCACTATGGCAGCACCTTGCAGCCAGACATGTGATCCATCCCGAGTTGTGCAGTCGTAACCACGGTGACGAAATAATACGTTAAATCTATACTGTTCAAGGAGGCTGGGGAATGTCATGGAAACGGTTCAGAGCAGCATGTTTGAATCTACGGACCACTAAATGAAGAGAAGGGGATAAATACTCTTCACAAACTCTGAATATCTTTTTATACATAGATATATCTATATATACTTTTATATGTATTAAAAAAACACATTTATATTAATTTACAGATAACCTACACAGTACATTATGGGTCCACATGTTTATCATAAAAGGTAGAAAGTTTAGCACCATAGGCTGGTGCCCCGATGTGGCGGAGAGTGAGGGGCTTGGCTTGTAGCTACTGTCAGGACATGTGATTGGCTTGTAGTAACTGTCAGGACATGTGATTGGCGGTTCCTGTGACTACACCTCTGTAGGGAAAGGCGGGACTTCTTGGCAGTGCGTGTCATCTGGAGGTTTGTCCAATCAGCAGCTCGGTCAGGACTGCACCTGAAACAGAGTGCAGTTGTCGGGCTGACGCTACACAATCGTAGGTGTCAATCATCTTCCGAGAGCAAGGCACTGGGCTTCAGTACCCTCTTTCAGTCACCCTGCATTCACACGGTTGACAACGCTAGTCGCTTACTGGCGTTCCTGCCTTGTGGTGACTTGACGGATGGATTGTTTGTGCAATTACTTGACGGACTGATCATTTGTGCAATTACTTGATAACTTGACGGACGGATCGTTTGTGCGGTTACTTGACGTATCATTTGTGCGGTTCTTGACGTATCATTTGTGCGGTTCTTGACGGATGGATCGTTTGTGCGATAACTTGACGATTACTTGACGGATGGATTGTTTGTGCGGTGACTTGACAGATCGTTTGTGCGGTTATTTGACGGAACGTTTGTGCGGTTACTTGACGGAACGTTTGTGCGGTTACTTGACGGAACGTTTGTGCGGTTACTTGACGGAACGTTTGTGCGGTTACTTGAGGGATAGATAGTTTGTGTGGTTACTTAATGGATGGATCATTTGTTTCTGTAACACGTGTCGCGCTGCCTTCACTCCCATTGGTAAACGCCATGTCATGGCTTAGCGCTAGCATAAAATAGGCTTCTAGTCTATTAGCGCCCCGCATGGTTTGCTTTGTATCGGCTACTTATCTCGTGTCGCTGTAAATCAACAGCTCTTATTGAAAGTTAATGGCAGCCGGTCTTTATCTGCCTCGCTTGTCGTCCGTGTGAACGCAGGGTCATATTACAGGATTAACACAATAGGACAAATGGAAAAATATGATTAGATGAGAGAATCATAAGAGGTTCTTTAGAAGAAATAGTGTGTGTGTGTGTGGGACATACAGCGCAGGCATCCATTTGACGACCTTCAGCAAGAGTAGGTCCTCACTGTGGAACTATCCAAGCGCTGAACTGCAGGGGGCAACAAAGAGCCATCAGATGTGGTATCCAACAGTCGCTATAAAACACATGTAAAGCTTAAAGAGGAAAACACTTATTTAAACCCTAGACTGCATCTTCCTTACCTCAATATAACAGTCATTATTTTTAGAAAATAAATAATTAAACAAATGTCAGGGGTTGGAACCAAAACCTGCTTTCCTAGCCACAGTTAACTTGTCTACTACTGTGTTTACAAATCAGATCACTGTCTCCACTGGTAGTATGTGCTCTCTCCAGTTTGCAGAAATAAATGACCGTACTGTGTTTGTTTATATTTAGTCATTTAGCATGTGCATTTACTAATAAGTACATTAGTCGATAACAGCTGAAATGGCTATATCATGTATAATGGCTATACGCCAGTTTACACAACTAAGGTCGTTACAGCTCTGTAAAAACGTAAGACCACTGCACATTTAAAAAATAAAATATATATAGTATAAATAATATGCACAACATAACTATAAAAAGGCATTACATGCAAATAAAAATGTATACATTGTAAAACCATCAGTAGTCTGATAATTTTTACAGAGCAGTATTCTAATTTTTACAACATGCATATATGAGTGGTTGGCCGTCAGACCAGCAAGGCCTTCTCTGCTGGCCTAAACACAAGCAGAATCACTGATTTGCTTTTGACATTTTAATATATTTTTTCATGAATATGTATAAAATTATTCCCAATAGTTTATTCTTTTAATTTAATATATTTTCTCTTTGTTGCGCTGCTTCCAGTAGTGTATGTTAATGTCGGAGATTTTATCCAGTAATATTTCATCCATCATGTGTTGACATGAAAGAAAGCTACATTGAGGCCTTCAGAAAAGAATGATCAGTGTGGGCGTCTATGCCTTCAGCTAGATAGCAATGAAAATGCTGCTTTTAACCAATCAGATTACGAGATGGCGACACTGAATTCATCTAGCTGGCATACAATAACGTTGGCCTGTTCACGTCCTTTGATTGGATGGTCAGAGAGCGTACGAACTTTGAAAATAACATGTCGAAGAAGCATTTTTTTAATTTTAACCTACAATGACTAACCGAGGTTAAGATAAGGTAAAGGTGCTTTTATTGTCACATACATGTAGCGAAATTTGTTCTCTGCATTTAACCAATCCCTGAAGGGAGCAGTGGGCAGCCGCTGTGCAGCGCCCCGGGGACCAACTCCAGATTGAAGCCAGTGTCTCTGGTCAATGGCGCTGGCTGGAGGGTGAACCTAACATGTTTTTGATAAGGTTTGATAGATTTTTGCGCCACTATCAATCCAGTACGAGTAGCTACAAGCTCTTGGCTCGTAGCTCACAGCCGTCGAGAAACACTGCAAATTGTATCACTGGGAATGTGCCTATTCTTTGCAACTGGTCAATCGGTGTTTGGAGACACGGGGTTTGCAAACTTGAGTTATCCAACCCAGGCATCAGCGAGACACGAAAGCAAGGCTGTACGCAATGGTGCTTTTGAAAACTTGTAGGAAAAAAGAGCGGATCTACAAGCTCAACGAAGTACCGTACACCAGGAAACGGAACTCTATAATAAAAAGATGAAGAAAAATGTGGTGGTATTGCAAAGACCAATTGTGACATTTCATTGTTGCTACATAAGATGCCTGTCTGTGATGCAGCGCAAAGTTAAACTGCGATTATATATAAAATTAATACCTATCTGTAACCGTGGCATCATAATAATGGTATTAAGGCGTGGGTTCATTCATGTTCACCACTGAAGGCCTAGGTGTAAAATGCACGGCCCGCCACTGGCATATATGCAATGCGCTTTAAAGCCTACAACAACAAAACATGAGTAAACGGAGGATACATACTATCAGTAGAGATGGAGATCGGTCTGGCAGATGCGGTAGAAAGCTATGAAAACAGCAACAGAAGATCAAATACACAAAAATGGTCTCTTCATTTAAAAAAGCACTTTCTCTCTCACTGGGTTTTCTTGCAACAAACCCAGTGAGCCGTTAGCTCACACGCTCAAAGAGGGTTCTGATGTTGGGGGTGAAGCGTCACACGGTCGCAAAGGAAGCACAGATTAATACACAGTAAAGGGAAGGCAGTAAGCTTTACTGGGAGAGCTCTTAGTTAGGTTGAGAGCTCTGGTCAAAATGTGCACATATGGCTGGTCTCTACTGTTGATACACGAGTATGGATGCCTCCCGCTAAAAATGACAGCCAGCCGAGTTTGACCAAGGTCCTCTCTCTAACAGCGAGACGGACGAGGAGAGGCGAGCTGTTGTTGAGACACCTACGTTGACCTATGTAAACCGGCTGACACAAGCAAACCCACGTAGCTCCCACAGCAGGAGCTAGAACTGGCAAGCTAGCTAGAACAGGTGTTGATGTTGTGGAGCTATTTTGCCCCACCCCCACTGGCACCTCAGCCCTGCTGTGTGGATTGACCAAGCCCTGCCCCTTTCACATGTCCAACCTAGTTACTGTAACTAGGTTGAACATAACAGCATAGCAGGTAAACAGACAGTTGACAGAGTTTCTGTCAGAGTCAAAAAATGATCAACTGTTATTGGAGGAGAGGTGAAAATGGGCGGGGCTTGTGCTAGGTCAATTCTGGGCCTCTGCCAAACGTACGAGCACCCTCGAGGTTGGACATTAAAGACGAGGGAGTTTTAAAGAGGAGGACGCACGAAGGGGGAAATACCACGACGCACAGCAGGACTGTTTAAGGGTGGTGGAAGAAGGAGAGGCACCTCTGGCCCAAAGCTGCAGTGGGACAGAGGAGGGGCGTGGGGTTAGCTGACCTTGAAACCAGTCCAAATACATGTCATCGGGACTGTCCTCCAGTGCCTCGTACAAGGCTGGTGTCATCACAAGGTCACGGAGAATACAAGAGACATGGTGAGGAACGCTGCTGGACTCCACCCTGGACCCCCCGCCCTAGAACCTATCCCTAGAACCTATCCCTGGACCCCAATCCTTAGAACCCACACCCTAGAACCCACCTCTAGCCCCCTGCCCTAGACCCCATCCCTGGACCCCAATCCCTAGAACTTATCCCTAGAACCCAATCCCTGGACCCCCCACCCTGAAACCCAACCCTAGACCCCAACCCTGGACTGCCTAAAGCCCATGCCTAGAGCGCTGCTCAGGACACACCTAGACCAGTACTTCTCAAAGTGGGGTCAGGACCCTCTGGGGGTTCGTGAGATGATTTTCAGAAGTAACATTTTAAAATAATTAGCGCTAATAATTAAGTGTTAGTAGAAGTAGTACAGTTTATACATTTATTCTGCTACTGCTACTAGCCTATATTAAAGTAACTTCAATATTATGGATGTTGTGTTTCTACAACCTCTGGGGATAGCGGGGGTCGTGAGCCTGTGGCACTGTTATTTTGGGGGTCGCGAGCTGAACCCCAGCCCTAGCCTCCATGCCTAGACCCCAACACGCCGAGCCACCGAGCTCAGTCTCCCCAGGCCAGGGATGTCATTTCCACAGGGCTCAATTTTAGGCCCTACCCTTTTTAATTTGTACATGCTGCCACTTGGGGATGTCATCAGGAGTCAC